>JAHZMW010002547.1:0-10977 GCA_027743745.1 Alloscopus bannaensis
TTTTAAATTTTGAAATGCCAAAACAATTAGTAGCAAACCATTTGAAAATACATTAGCCGATTATAAACTTTCTATTTTAATGTAATGGAAAATAAAAATCCGCTCCATATGAAATGGAATGTATTCTTTAAATTTGTCAATATTGGTGATTAGAAGGCTATTGCAAATTTTGTTGTCGTAAGCATCAAAATAGTGGTCCATCGTGAGCCAAATAAATTAAAAATATACTTCAAATAAACAGCAAACAAGTTTGAAGGGAAAGTTTCTGCAACGTTTAGAAAATTCTAAGAAGCGATTTCTCCTTAATACTTTGACTTTATATACAAAAAAAACGCATTTTCCCCAATTATTTCCACAACTCCGTCAAAATGGAGGCAGCTAATTATATTCTTCTACGAATCATCGCTACATTATATTATCTCTACGTTTTGTCAGTCAGTGGAAGCGTTGTTGAATACAAGTACCATGTGCCATTCCAAGATTCGCCTTACCAAGTTGGAGCACCAAGATCAATGCACTACATCAGAAATGATGCCGTAAAACTCGACTTCGTGGAAAAACTTCTCACCCCATTCGCCTCGCAAGTTGCTTTGATATTCCTGACAAACCCGTTGAACCTCAATATTCCACCTCTAAATTTCCCAATCATTCTCCGCAACACTTTGGTCGCTCACGAAGAAGTGTACGCATTCCGGCTTTGGTGGGAAATTCAAGGAATTCCTTCCACCCTTCGGGACGAAATTGAGGTCCAGCTTGACAAAAATATTATTAGTGGCTACAGGGACGAAATGGGTTGCGCCAACGACACCCAACTTCAAAGTTTTTGTGCGACAATAAAATTCTTTGAGTTTTCCATAAGAACAAAACCATGGAACTCTGAAGTGACTTTGGACGTGCATCACAAAGTGGCAGAGACCTCAACCACAAAAATCCCACCTCGCGACCACTTTCTCGCGGCAAATCCTAACGAGTGGTACTTTCAATTTGGGGAGTCCGATTTCCACCTATTTCGGCGATCTTGCACCACGTCCCGACCCAAATTCCATTTTGTAATCGCCGAGAGCCAGAATCATGAAAAAAATGGAGTCAGCGAGGAACTTTTATTTTTCTGGGTAAAAAGGAGACTCATCACTGAGGCACCTAAAGGGCAAGGGATAAGAGCATACTTGTCCGATGAGCCCGTCATATTTTCGGCATTTAGAATTTTCATTCTCGTCGAAGCTCACAAAGACGAGTCTCAAATCGAAATGAATTTAATTTTGTCATTGTGTTCGAAGTCGAATTTGGATTTTGGACCTCGCAAAGTAATACTACATAGAGTTTACCATGACATCCAAATTTTGAAAACTCTTTTGAAAACGACTGCGGACCTACTCGCAAAACCAATTGAAAACTTATGGAAAGCTTTTGCAAATCAACAAAAATTGCCAGTGAGGGAAAATCTGGGATCTGCAATCATTGAAATGTTTCACCCGATAGTTGACCCCAAAATCAATATGTCCAACGTTTTTCTCGTTAGAGATTTCCTTCGTACCCGAAACATAGACACGATTGTCGCATATAGAATAGGCGACTGGATCCGTTCGTCTCTCCAACTTGGGAACCAAAGTGGTGTCTCGACATTTAGATGCGAATGGTGTGGTAACGAACAGACACTCTGTTTTTCGCCAGGAGACTACTTCATAGAAACCGGGGAGGTGTCCGAAGTGAGAATGGATTATTTCCCGTTTGCCCTCCAATTCCCACAAAATTCTTTAGGATTTGTTGCTTGCGGGACGCCAAAAACTAGCGGCTACGCCTTTACGGAATTGTACTCAGTTTATGACCACTGGGTTTGGTTAAGAAAAACAGAGCAAACAGCTGACAATTTTTTTTTATTTGCTCCTACAAATTTTTAAATTTTTAAAACTGAAGTGACAATAAAAAATTTTTGCTAACTGACAACGATAAAATAACAGTCAATAGAAAGTGAAGAAACAATTTAACTGACAAATTGACTCACCAGTATACACTAAATAGCAATATTTAGTGGTAATCCTTTTTGCTCCAGCGTATACGCATAAAGCCATGTATATTGCTGGGCTCCAGCAAAGGTAAACACAATTACACCTTGTAAATAACCTCTCAATCTTCCCTGAAGCTGTTACTGCTGCCGAAACTCTGAACTATTTTTAGCCTGCTGACGATACTGATGACCAACATATCTACATATAACATAATTTACACCGAAACCGAAATGCCACCAAAACATCCCAAACTGACTTCAAATGGAACATCAACAAATGGGACCTCAGGACCAAATCTACGTAATGGAAAACGCTCATTAAATAACACCCTCTCCGAAGATGACGAACAAAACACCAAAAGAACTAGACAGGATGAGGATCAATTAAACAATCTGCTTCGTGAAATTAACAATAAACTTGATGTCATCACAAGTGTACAAGAATCAATCACATCACTAACTGCAAGTGTGGCAAAAAACACCGAAAGTGTAGCAAACCACACAAAAGAACTTGCTCAACTAAAGGAGAACATTACTGTTCATACATCATCCATTGAAAGTCATGAGGCTAAACTTGAAGACATGAAACGTCAAAATATCAAAACTGAGCAAGAGTTACGTAAACTAAACATAATTATTACTGGTTTGCATGAACCTAGCTCTGAATCAAGTGAATCTTTAAAAATGATAGTGGAATCACTCTTGCGTTCAATCACGGGAAAAGATATCCAAGTTGACACCACTGACCGGCTCGGAAAGGTCATCCCTAATAAAAGGAGGGTTGTGAAAGTGCGTTTTATGAGTATGAGTGAAAGAAACTTAGTATGGAACAATCGAATGAAGACTACACACCCTGTTTACATTAATGAAGATCAACCCTATGCATTGTATATTATGCACTCTATTCTCCGCAACAAAGCAAAAGAATTGAGACTCACCAATACAGTAGCCAGCATTAACTACACAAAGTTACTCATACAGACCGTAAGCAAGACGTATATACTGAAACAAGACAACACTTTTGAAATTAAGGACATTCCTACCCAGCTCACAAATACTGAAAAATCTAAAGACTCCTCATCATCCCTCTTATGCGACACCTCAATGACCACAGAATGACGTCAGGCTGGAATTCAATTGGTTCAACTTAATGTGCAATCTCTATGTAACAAAGTACACACTATAGATAATTTTATAAAATCAAAAAAATATGACGTGGTATGCCTTACTGAAACTTGTTTAACTCCAGATAAACCTGACCCGAATTTTCAAAATTATAATATGTTTAGATATGACCGGGACACTGAAAAATGTAACAAAACTCGAGGTGGTGGAGTTGCAATTTTAGCCAAACCTAATTTGAATGTTCGTAAGTACAAACTTATGTGTGAAGAAGAAATCCAAAATATGTCTCAGATAAAAGTAATTGTAACAAAATGTAAAAGTGGTTATACAAAAGGGTTCATTGTTAGCAGTGTTTATCGCCCTCCTAAATATAAGATGGATGTTGTGCGAGCGGATATTTCTGCTCTAGAGACTTTGTTCAACGAACTGTTAAACACACAACGTTTACTTATCATAACTGGTGATCTCAATCTGAAATACGACTGGAGCTACGGACTGCTGGAACAAGTTCTACAAAAGCACAATTTGACGCAAATATTTAATGTGCCTACAAGAAATAACTCTCTCTTGGATGTGATCATCACCAATCAGCCGCATATTTTAACAAACACATCTGTGCTCCACCCCTACATATCCGACCATGCTGCAACTGAAACCACAATATTGATGAAGAGAGCCAAGCGTGAAAAAATCAGTTTTCAGTATCGAAACTATGATCATATCAATTTGAATGAGTTATTACAAGACGACAGACTAAGCCATAATATATGCAACAACATTTCTGCAACTGAAAATGTACGAAATATCGTAGACGTTACACTCACACTATTCAATTCCTATGCACCTGTAAAAACTAAATCAATCGTGGCCTACGATAAAATCTACTCCCTTTCACATGAAACAAAAGCAATTATGACTATGCGCGATGAATTATATCAGAAGAAATCTACATCTCAAGCTCTAGACCAACGATACAAGGATTTGAAAAAACAGAGTCGGAAGATGTTTGAGAATGATGTTAAAACTAAAGTGCAAAATGATGTACATAAATTTGGAATGTGGAAAGCAATCAATAACATCATGAGCTCTACTAAGACTGTGAAGCACATCTTCACAGCTTCAGATTTAAATGACTTTTTTGCATCAGTCTCCAACAAGCCAACAACTATGTCCTCCGCTGACACCACCTTCATTACTCCTGCAGGACAGCGATTTCAAGTGAGAGAAATCACTTTGAATGAATTACGAGGAGTCTGGAAAAAAATGAAACGAAAAGATAATACGGCAACTGACTCTACTGGATTATGTAATAGAATGGTGAACATTTTAATGAACAGCTACGAATATCAAATTAACCTACAAAAAGCGATAAACTCAGTAATTAACTCAAGTGTTGTTCCCTGTATTCTTAAACTAACTAAAATTGTTCCTATCCCTAAAGTCAAAAGCCCGCACAGTATAAACGAATTTCGACCTATCTCAATTTTTCCAGTAATTGCAAAAATCATGGAAAAGGCAATTTATTATCAATTAAGAGAATTTTTAAATGTAAACAAACTTATCTATGAAAAGCAATTTGGTTTTAGACAGCATCATTCCACAGAGCATGCAGAGTTTTATGTAAACAATCAAGTTGAAGAAGCTATTTCCCAAGATAATATGTGTGCCATAGTAGCAATTAGAAGCATATAATATAGACTCGTCGTTTTTTTGTGCGTATCTTAACGGAAGACAGCAATACGTATCAGTGCACAATGACACTTCTCAACCAATTTTGACAACACGTGGAGTAGTTCAAGGTGGAGTTTTGAGTGGAATTACACTACCTATTTTGCACACAAGATGTATTTTATTGTGTCAAATCCAGTGATCCAGTGCTCTACGCTGATGACTCTCAGATTGTAAAAAAGATACGAAAAGGGAGCATTGATCTAGATATCTCTGAGTTACAAAATGACTGTGATAATCTCTTACTCTGGATATCAAAAAATGACCTATGTGTGAATGCATCAAAAACAGAATTTATTGTCCATAGTGCAAAAAGGAATCAGCTCTTGTGTGATAATTTGGCAATTAAGATATGTGGAAGTGAAATTAAAAACGGTGAAAAGTTAAAAAGTTTAGGCTTACTAAAAGACAGAACTCTCACTTGGAAGCATCACACAAAGGCTATTGCAAGCAAGGCAAATAAAGCTCTTTGGAGCATAAAATATATTCGCAACCTAATCACGCGAAACCAACTGAAAATTTTAATTGAGGCAAATGTTTTGCCTATTTTTAACTATATGATCCTAATATGGGGTGAGGCGACCAAATCCACACTCCAAAATGTTGAAAAAATTCGAAAACACGCAAAGAGCTTACTCAATGTTAGCGTGAACAGTAATGACTCAACCATTGACACCACAGAATGGCTCACTACACGTGAAACTTACCTCTACCAATTAGCATGTTTTGCTTTTAAATGCAAAAACAATCAAGGACCATCAATATTTTGGAACTCAGTAAACGAAAGTTTAGTATCAGAAACAGTGCAAACACGAAACAAAATACATTTGAGAGTAAACAATCATAAATGTGTAAACTCTTTGCAATTTAAAGTCACTAATGCATGGTTTAAAATCCCTGAAAACGTGCGTGAAGAAAACAATTTAAAAAAATTCAAATCGGAACTTAAACATTGGTTAATCAACTCAAAAATTATAATAAATGAATCTAGTTGTGATCTGTCATGTATTGATGATGTAATTGAATCTGTAAGAATACTTTATACTTAGACATTGTGCCTTATAACTTGCCAATATATATTATGACCATGATTTTTTTATGACATCACTTATTTTATATATTAATATTTTGTAAATTTGAAATGTGTCATGTGCCGATCAGCATAACGACCCAGGTCTGGGGCGCTGATTGTAATAAATAATAATAATAATAATAACATATCGTGGGAAACTTTTCCTATCCACATCATATAATTGCACTTAATAATAACTCTTTTGCAGTACAAATAGAACCGTCTAGTGTCTAGAACTTTTATCTTTTTTTTACAATGCGTTGTCAAAACTACGTAGATTAGAATCATTTGGTACACAGGTTCTTTTTTTACGGATAGTATTGCACACAAAAAGAATGATTGCCGATACTTCAGATTGTTCAATTAAAGAAACGACTTTTAAATATAATTTGCCGAATCATAAAATATCTTTATGCTTAACCCATTTTCCAAATCAATGTATATTTAGGATGCCGAAATAGTCGATTATGAACAAGTTTAGATTTGCATCGCCCTATAGGAATTTAAAATTTTATATGATTCACCTATTTTCAGTTGTCGTTTCCTCACCTGGTCTATCGTATAAGTTTAACTACGGTCAACTTACCCCAAACTTTGTTGAAGTACAAATTTATATTGATTGATGAGGCGTAGCTTTTCTTTCGAAGTGCGACAGGAAGAATGAAAAGAAATGATGAAAATTTTCTCCCAAACGAAACCAATATTCAAGGCCATTCTTTTTCATTTGAGCTTGGAATATGTAAATTAAATGTTATATATTATTATATGCTATATAAAAATTGAAAAAATTAGATGCAGAACTCACCAAGAATTTTTTCAGAGTACGAAAACATTTGGTTCATGAAATTATTGTAATCGTCGGCATAAGCTTTTAATCGAATGGTTAGGAGCAGGATAAAGGAGATGAGCGCGATTTCCTCTCAGCGGAGAACAAAACTTGCAAAATAATTTTATAACGAGCTGGAAGTGTCCAAATGACTGAGGATCAAGTCCGTTCCCAAAATGAAGGGAAATCGAAGTTCTAAGAGAAATGCAAGGGAAGTGTTCCACCGTAAGTATGGGTAGGCTCTGAAAAATTTTCCGGATTTATCATTCCAGTCAAATTTCATGAAGGGGGTTATATAGTTTTGTATTTAAAAGCCGTAGCCGACAATTTTCAGAAATGTTTTTTGGCATCCTAAAAATGAGGGGGAAAATTGAGTTCTAGCAACCGACTGCTTTGGAAATCTAAATTTGGTTGTGCTTAACTACAATCTTGCATTTGAATTATGTGCTCCACATTGGGAAAAAATTATTAGTTATTAAGATTATAAAATCAGTTCATAAACGCCACAAAAAGTTGTTGGTAGAGGGGAATCAGTCATTGGCGGATTTATGTTACAAATGGCGTGTATAACAAAGAAGGTGTAACCATGTATATACATTTCTTACAACAGTAGACTTGTACCTGAAAAATTGCAACTCCCCCAGCTTCATTCATATAATTAATATAAAATTCAGTGCGTCATACGTGAACATGCTTTTACAAAACAGGATTTGATTTAATTTTAAGTTCTTGTAATGCAAGCTTTACGTTCACAATTTTTGAGGTACTAAACCAGATTCATGGTTAGTTGACCGAAAAATCTGGTAATATTTGTGATGAATTCAGGACAATATAGAGGAGTAACATAAATGTCAAAGTAACAGTCAAACCTCGCGGAAAGTAGTTTTGAATAAGGTTTTAAAAAATTTCCATGGTTCCATGTAACTTTTCGGACACCCTTACCCATAAATATGCGCATATATAATAAGATACCGAGAATACTACACAAGGAGGTTAGTATCAGGATATTGACGGCAACATACGTTTTTAGCCAAATATTTTCTGATGGTGTATCGTCCTCCACCAAAATTGAGTGGGAGTACACCAACTTCAACTTTTTCAGAGCCGGCTACTTTACAGACTTGTTTTAGCCAGTTGTAATGGTAATATTGAAGTTTCACTAAATTATAAATGCATCGATTTTCAGAACATACGTCAAGTTACAAATCCTAAAATCTTTGAATTATATTCAAAAGCTGAGAGTAATTTTTAGTAAGGAATACTCATAATTACATTTTAGAGTATAGAGTATATACTTTAGAGTATGAGATCGCATGACGTACAATTCAAAAAGCAATTAAAACATCACAAGAAATTGCAAAAGAAAGTCAACAGCTTGCTCCACAAATTGCGGGAACGTTCTCCTATCGACCACGTAAAACGGGTAGGCCGCCTCCATTCGCAATAGGTATGCACTCCTCATCGCCTTATGAAAAAATGAGCGCCTACTACAAAAATTCTTACATTGCCCCACAATCTGGTGGCAATACGCGGACAACTCTCCGCACAAATCGGCCTCAACGAATTCCAAAACTAGAGGGAGGACTATGCCCAAAATCGCAAAAACTAAACCACCCCCAAGAATCTGCTCCGGGAGTCGAATGGTATAGTATGAAAAACCGACAACTAAACTAATTGCTTCGATGTGATGAATGGAAAATAAAATGGTTGCAAAGATTTCATTAAATCGAGTGTTGAACAGTTGCTGAATCCTGTAAAGTAAGACAAGCGCCTCATCATCTACATCTCCAAAGGCTTGAGTTGTGATAAGGTATTTCCTCCCAGGACAACCTCCTTGTCCAAGGACAGTTGCGCGAACTCCTTGTGGCACCATTGAGCTCACGCTGGTCGTCGAGAAAAAGGCGTACCCGAAGGCGATGATGAGGAGCGTAAAACAAACTGCGGATGCTGACGACACTACCCAAGTTATGAAAAAGAGGAAGGGCAAATGTTCAAGTCGGAAGGTTCTGAGGTCGACTTCCAGCCTGTCGGAGATGAGTCTGTAGACCGGTTCATCTTTCAAGGTGAGTAAAGCAAGGATGTAAAAAAAGGGGATGACAGCTGTGCAAATCCCGCCGGCCAGCGCCTCAAACTCTGCGAGTCTAATGGACCTCAGGCGAGCCCGGTCGAAGTTCCTGTTGTCCCTCTTCATTTGAGCTAAATAATTCAGGGATGTTAGTGGGAAAAATGTATAGTGGTATTTTCCATTTTTAATTTCATCATTTTTTTGTCTATTTATAGAATATTCAAAAAACAGATTCTTCCGGCACAACAAAATATCCCAAGAACTTACCAAAGATTTCATCAGAGTAAGAACACATTTGGTTTAGGAGAAACACGTAGTTATCGGCATATCCTTCCAGTCGAATGGTTACCATTAGAATGAAAGAAATGAGGGAAATTTCCTCCCAGCCTAATATAGCACTGGCAAACGAATTTGTGTCGGAAGTGGCAAACTCTTCGCTGAACTGACGGAGGAGCAAGTCAGACCCCAAAATGAAGGGAAACGGAACTCCAAGAGCGAATGCTAGAGATGTGTTCCAACGAAGGAAAGGGATTTGCCCGGTAAAATTTCCCGGTTTTTACATCCCAATCGAAATGCATGGAGAGGGTGGCGTACTTTTTGAATTTGAATCGGTAGCCGATTATTTTCTGAAGGGATTTTGTCAGCATTTTTACAGTGAAATTGATAAGTTGAGAGCTAGACCACCAACTAAACTGAGTTGCGTTAGTTTCTGCGTTCAAGGCTTGTTGGAGCCCAGTTTTAGTAGTACAGATCACAGTATGATTTATTAATTTGACCACGTTCAGAATACAATCAGGTTATAAAACTCAAAAATTTGTTGTTCAGTATTCAGAAGTTGGTGGTTTTATATAAGAAACATTGCGAGCAATTTTTTTTTGTTCGCAGTAAAAAGTAGAAACATGGTACTAGAAAAACTCAAGAAACGATATCTACAAATAGCCAAATCATACAAATATTTTAATGCCGAATATGTGGTCAAACCCGTAATCCGTTTTTGTTTAAACAATTTTTTTTGCCGCTGGCATTGAAATTTTTTTATGATTCACTCATTAGAAAATGTCATTTTATATTATGTATTCAGTATATCAAACCATAACAAGAAAAAGGCATTTAATTCGAAAATTTAAGAGTACAATTCGCACAGAAATTTGTGCAATGCCTTATGTAGCCTTATGTCAATAATTTTATGATATAGATTATTTAAGGACAAGGTCTTAACTCTCAAAGTAAGCCAAGAAAAGGAAGAATGTGGATGTATCATAGCTTCCAAAACCTAAGACATGATTCCTGCAATGTAAGTGAATATCTAGGAATCCTTTCCCAACGCTTCTGATACCAAAGTCGCATTAATTCGGTCAAAGTACGCCTGCATATCTGGCCTCCACTGGAGTTCCAGAACAATGACTCCGTAGCTGATTACCGCACTGCAGCTCTGCAAATCGCAAATCATAACTACCCAATGCATATAATTGTTGTTATAATTAAAAATAAAAATAATAACTTACTGCAATAATCATTTGATGCGTCACCGCAAAAAAGCGACAATACAACGCCACCGGATTGGCATCCATCGTCCCCAAAAGAGCAATAATTTTAAGCCGCTCCTCCACGGAAAGCAAGTTGTTCACACAACTTTTCTGAATCCATTGCGTAAAAGAGGTTCTTACCAATCGATGAAATTCTCCGGCACAAAACCACATCACAAGTCCCGAGCAGACGCAAAGGAGAATCTGCGGATTGCTCGTGACACTTTGCATCGACCGGAGCCAAAACGGGATTTCGATGAGGTAGACCAAAAATGCGAGGAAACTGACAAGCTGCAAACTTCCAAAAGCGGTGGAAGCTTTTTGGGATACAGTTGTTAGAGAATTGTAATATTTAATTGATTTCGAGGTGGATAACGAGGTGGATCGAAAAACCACCTCGGTTTCTAAGCCCATTTCTCTGAGTGTCATTCCAAGTAAAAGGAGCATGCAGTACAGTAGTGGGGCGTAGGTTCCCCCGATAATTGAGATGCGTTTTAGAATTTGTTGAAGGCCTCCCCAAAAATGAGGTGGAAAGCAGGTTAAACCTGTCATGTTTTTGAAAAGGTCTTCAACTCGATCGGTGACCAATTTTGAGATCATCTCGTTTGCTAACCGTCCAGTCTCCGTGAC
>JAHZMW010002548.1:0-13991 GCA_027743745.1 Alloscopus bannaensis
CCCCCTGTTTGTTTCACTGCTAGTCGTCGTAGGCGTAGTCGAAGTCGAGAGAGGGACCGCGGTGGTGTTGACCGAGAAAGAAGGCGAAGGAGGTCAAAGAGTCGATCCAAAAGTAGAAGCCGAAGTCGCGAGCGTCCTGGAATTAGTAAGCCTACTCGAAGAGACTCAAGAGATAAGCGTGAAGAGCGGAGAAGGAGCGACTCCAGTCCGGAGAAAAGTTCTCAGGATTCTCCTCGTCGTAGTAGAAAAGAGCATGAACCGTCTCCCGTTCCCAGTAGCACTAATACCACAACTGAGGAATGGCCTGGAGCGAAGCTCTTGGGCGTTTCTAATGATGCGTCATACAGAGAGGTCATTCATTGTCATTTTTTGTTTAATTTGATCATTATTTTAACACGCATAAATACGTTGTAGTACACTTTACAAATACAATTTTTTGTTTTCATATACACCCCCAGATTAAAGAATTTATCCGAGTGGAAGTCATGGGTGGTAGTGACGGAGTAGTCAGATTTTACGATGAAGGCATCGCTTACCTCAAACTAGAGAATCCTTCCGACTTTCCAAGAGTGTATAGGTCGAATGGAAGGAAAATGAGAGGTTCGACCGTAACAATTGAAGGGATCACAATGGAGACATGGACCCAGGAATACAAATTGAATAAAACCAGAATTGAACGAGACATTGACAGAGATAGAGAAGAGAGGGACAGGGATCGCGGTCGAGACGAGCGTCCTCGTGACAGGGATCGGGAAAAGTCTGATTATCACAAATCTCAATCCACTCATCACAGATCAAGTAGTATGTACACATTGCTAATGTGAAACCGATTTATTTGTTAAATCCGATGTTATTGTGGAGTGATATATGAATGAATTCTTTTGTGTTCCATTCCACATCATAGGGTTCAGTAATGCGTCCTCGCAATCTCGATGTATAGCAATAAGAGGTCTCGCCCCCACCATCACGAGACAAGAAGTGATTTCACGGTATTTTCAAGATATTCCGTGCGAAGACGTTGTTCTTATTGCAGCTCCCACCCCCACAAACCGTAATTCAGTGACTGCTTTTGTGCAGTTGGCATCTGCTGAAATTGCTCAAACTGTGATTGACTCGATTGCAAGGTTCCCGATAAGTCCCACCCTAGTCGTAGAAACTTGTGATGTAGAGGATTTACAGAGAGCAAAGGCACGGACTTCTGGATCGGTTCCAGGTGGTGGACGTGATAGGGATAGCAGGTCCCAATCTGGTCTCACGCAAGACGCCAAATCAATTTTTGAACTCGACCTTGGCCTCGTTAGTGTTACCGTATTATTTTTCTATTGTTCTAGTTTCTACTAGTTCAAGGTGATTAGCAAAGTCGCCTTTTAAAATGATTCTGAATCTTATAACATTTCTAGGATGATGAGACAACTACTGTCATTCTGAAAGGTGCCCCTCCAAGCATTTCCGAGAGAGACGTGTTTGACTTCTTCTCTGACATAGGTCTAGCCCCGATGAATGTAAAAATAATGTACGATAGTGACGGTCAATGCAGTGGTCAAGTTATATGCGAGTTTCAAGACAACAACAAAGCGAAAAGAGCTACGACAAAGGATGGAATGCTGTTTGGACGAGGACAAATCTCCGTGTCCTTACTTCCTAGTCGAATGCCCCGACAGAACAGTGGAGACTTTGGCCAGCAAAACAGCTTCAACAGAAATCCCCGACCTGGACTTTTGGGGCCAGCCCCTCCCAGAGGAACCGGAGGATTGTCCGCAGCTCGATACCCTAACCCTAGTAGTAGCCCTAATATTTTTGAGCAAGCCCTCCAACAGCAAAGTGCACCAGTTCGACCTCCAATGGGGAGTGGTGGCAGAGGAAGGGGTCAGTCAGGAGAAAGGATGAACCGATTTAGTAATTCACGGAATGATTTTAGAAGCAATGGATTTGGCAGAGGTAGGGGAGGATTTGCACCCAAACAGGAGGACAATGTGACAATGTCTGATGATGACATGGCTCTATTCAATAGGAAAGGTATGATAATGCCTTGTTTTCTCATTCAAAGTATTTTTTATTTTAATGTCCTTGGGCAGAGTTCGTTATTTTGAGTTGTTATTTCTTAGGCTGCGTCCTTGGTTTGGAAAATATTCCTTACAAGGCTTCAATGGACGACATTCTACAGTATTTGGAAGATATTCTCAAGATCAGGGTTGCGCCAGACAGGATCATTAGACGCTACGACGATAATGCCAAAGCTACAGGAGATGCTCGTGTTGCCTTTGACACAGTGATGGAAGCTAAGTTGGCTTGTGAGAGACTGAATGGAACATACATGTGGAAGCGACCCATATCTGCTATTGTCATTGATTAAGATTAAGATTAGTAACAGATATGTACAGAAATGTCATCCTTCACCTAAAAAGCTGTAGTTCTTGTTTTATAAGATTCTTACTGAATAGTTTTAGTCTTATTATTGGTTACTCGTAAGCATTATTATAAATATTATAATCCCTTCATGCTCAGATGTATTAAATGTGAGACGAGGTTGTATGCTTCTCTTCAGATACAAAACAGCATTAAACATTATACGCATGATTTATATGAACTCAGTTTTGTGCCCATGTAAGTGAAGGTATGCACTTCACTATTGTTGCTATACGTTAAATACTTGACTGGAGTTCATCTTGGAAATGGTGTGGCAGGAACGTCGGCTTTCTTGCTTTTTCAAAAATAAAAAGATGTTTGACCATAATGCATATAAGGTATATAGGTACATGATATTTTGCTTTCATAATAAATAAAAACCCATCCCAAATGATTCAACATTAAGTAGGAGACAGGATTACTTACAAGAACGCGCGATCAGTCTATCGATATTCCGACCGTCCACTTTATAGACCTTCTAAAATGGGTTTTTTGTGATAAAAGCTGAAAAATGAACACATTAACAGACGGTTCCAGTTGTGTCAGTGAAAATTACAGTATTTTTATTACATAAAAATCAAACATGGATCCATTACATCACAATATACAATACTCTAAGAGATGGTGGTCAATCTTGGTTCTCAATTTTACTAAAAACTGAGTACTGTTTACCAAAACTTTCTCAAGCATTTCCCACCGTTCAGTAGAGCTGGACGGATAGACCTGACAAAACCTAACTACACCCAAAATCCGCAGGAAAATCGTGAACTTCGTAAAGTTTCTCGTTAGATGATCCATTCAATGTATAAGTTAGTTTAAGCCTCATCTTAAGCACCGTCTGCAAATTCAAAACAAATCATTAATCGTCATCCGTCAATAATACAGAAAATTACAGTCACAAATGATGTCATTGGTATCTCAACAGTTAACCGTGTACTGTGTATTTACCTTGGAGGGATTCCCAATTGTGATTTTCTGTGTTATCACACCTTCCTTGCTGATTGTCGTTCCTGATGGTGGATCCAGGGATAACTGCAATGTCTGCCAAATAATTTTTCCATTTACTAGTGACTAGTAAGTAGTCTACGAAGATACCAGGAAGCAATAGGTCTATCATGAAGGGTAACTTTACCTTTGGAACCGCAGCTTGGAAAACAAAGTCTGTAATTTGGTGCTCCATTCTCTTGCTTCCGATTCTAACTTGCAAGACAATACTATTTGGCGTTGTGTACGCGAGCAGTGGCACAAATGTAATCCAGACAGCATCGTCCGAATAAGCTAGCATCGATTTCCCAAATTCTGAAAAGGACAAATGGACAAGTTTTAATGCACAAAAAACATCCATTCTACACTAATCAAGTACTGGTTACTGCTCGGCGACACGATACATAATGTTTAGATTTTCATCAGTTATTTTACCTGCCATGATGCTGTCCTCAACTTTCTGTCGCAAACTAGCAAGTTGTTCTGACTTGCCTAAACTAAAGAATGAAGACGGGAAGAACTGACCAGGAATCAATTCATACTGGTTCGACACAGTACCATTGACCGCGGACGAAGGTACTGTTGCGAAAGAAGGCATGTTTGACAACGTAGGAAAGCTTGAGGTGAGGGATTGAGGTAAATGAACAGAATTGATTGCAGTCTGCGGTTCGCCAGTGGCCAGTGCGTCGGATGCGCCGCCCAGTAAGTCTAATAAATCCAATCCACCTCCGGTTGTACTAGTTATGGTTGAGGCAGTGCTGTTCACTGCGTTGCTCGAGACATTTCCTAAGCTGAAAATTGACTGACTGATACTAGACGGAGCTTCATGGATAATGTCGTGTTCTCCAGGATCCATTCCTCCCAAAAGATCAAGTAATGCATTCTGTGCCAAGAGAGAACCACAATCAGATATCAACAAACAAGCACTCTTCCGCCGTTAGGTAGTATTTCGAAATCCCTCCAAAACACTTACAGAATCGTTTCCTCGTGTTTCCACCATATTTCCACTGGTATCCCCAGGAATGTCGCCAATTAGCAAGTCATCCAAATCATCTTGGCCCTGATCATCTCCGCCATTTTCTACAGCCTTTCGCGTCTCACGATCACTAGGAATTGGAGGCATTCTTTCTAAAAGTGGTCCCCGTAAATGATCATGGCTTCTACATAAAGCTCCAAATTCGACTGCTCTTTGTTGCAAGTCAACGTTCAAATGCGATCCAAACGCTGCTACGATTGCCCTACACATAAAGGATCAAGAACTGATATTAATACAAATCAATATTTTCTTATTAATTGATTCAATGTGTGCGTTACAACATTGTCATTTATAATACGTGAATTCTACCTTATACGATCTGTGCACTCTGGCACTCTTGCTGACAACTTCTCCAGGGCTAAAATGCAATACTGTCTAGATATTAGGCTAACATGGGGTGACCACAGGATTTGTTGAAAGCAATCAAGGACATTATCATAAGAAACGTCGATTTCTGCATTTCCGTTAAGTAGATAATCTCCATACTCCCCTACGCTCCAGCAGCAGACCTAATACAACAACCATTGAAAAATTACAATAAATTCATTCAATTGTTAGTTAAATACCTACGAGTCTTCGTCTACCCACACTTACTTGCACAAGCGGCTGATAATCCTCCATACTCTTCAGATTTCTCACAGCTTCCCACAGACATGCAACAGCATCTGGTTGAATCGATGGGGTGTCGGATATCAATTGAATAGTGGACGACACGACATCTTCGCGAATGTAGTTACCAGCCTATATAATTTACAATTTGACCAACTTACAATCAGCATGCTATTTCCTTCATACTCCCACCACACAATTAAGGTTGAATTAGGTAAATAACTTACAGCTTGTAGTATTTCCAACAATGTATGAAAATTAAATGACGGGTTAGGAGCGAACCTTTCCGCAATTGTAACCAAGTTCGACGCACAAACCGTTTTGATGTCTGGTTCTGTTCTTCCTAAAAACTGAAGTAGTTCTCTTGTCATAATTTCCAAGTTTGATTCTGTTACAAGCTGAAAGCAGAGTTCCATGGCTCTACGACGAATACTGACATCCGGATCCTACCACAATAAACCATCCACTTAGCATACATCATTATAACTATCTGTCACGCAATCAATAGACTACATACTTATAAATACGTTCATTACCTTGAGGCAATCTAATACCGTGGACCGGTGTCGCTGAACAGCATTTTGATCTAATTGAACAGTTTTCTGCAGAGTTGTAAGGGCTACGTAACGAATATTTTTGTCTGAGTTGAGCAAAAATCGACCCAGAATATTCACCGCTAACACTCTTAAGCCAGATTCAGATTGTACGTCCATGATGGCATGCACAGTCTCATATAATATTGCGTTCCCAACGTTTTTGCTAGTCTCAGTATTGGTCGCCACCTAAATAGTAAGTACAATTTCACTTGGCGAAAGTTGCATTGAGTTTCAGATAACATACTGAAATTTGCTATACAGCAAATTAGCAAATGTTGCGCAATTACCTGTGCTAGAAGGTCATTCATTGCCTCAGCCGCTTCGTGGTCACCCTTTCCAAGTACACGGAGCAGTCTCAGCAGTTTAACTTGTAAGAAAGGATCACTCACGCCAGATACGTCGTGCTCCGGCGAATAGCCGGACAAAATTAATGTTTTCATCGTCCTCACAAGGGTTGGAATCATCTAAAAACCAAATAACAGAAATTATATTTTTATACTCGTTCGTCAATACTTATAATCGTTTACCACGTACGTGCACTACCCCTGAATCTAAACTAATTTGAAGTACGGTTGTCAAATTAATTGGTAAAAGCACATAATTATTAGCTAAACATGCACAGCTGAATAGCAATACTTAAACATTAAAAATTACGCTTTAAAATGATATTGATTTACATACATAATATAATCCATCCATATTCCTTATTTCTTTAACAATACACTTCAAATTAATTCTAAACAGCCTTACCTCCCAATTTTCTGGGTCCTTGGATAGTGTAAGCAACAAACAGAATGAAAGACACAGACACATGTGTATATATGGTGAAACAGCAAATAACATATATTTTACAGTACTAGGTATGGTACCACACAATTGTAAGAAGATTGCGTGCATTAGTGTTTTGCTTGTGCACGCTTCCTTTGTGATTACAGATTTGTGAGTGAATGCATGACATGATTTACAATGGCTTTAAATCAGTAAAATTGTCAATGACTATAAATCAAATGTCTACTAAGTAATTACTCCTGCACAAAAACATGTTAGCATTAAGCACAGTGAATCACTGTCAGTGATGCTTATACAAATAACTTCGTAGAATTTCATGTGCACAAACTTTGCTGACCCTGTGTGTATTAAGTTAAACTGCGAAAGTTTTTGTATTGCTAAATATTTTACTTAAATAGTACCTTCTTGAAGTAGTTGAAAGTGTCCGGAGATTTTTCGCACATTTCGGTAACAAGCGTAACAGCAGTGATAAGAACAGCATGGTTTTTTTCTGCTATCAGAGTTCGGCATGCGGGCAGGAACATTTCCATTAATTCCGGGACTTTTCGAACGATTCTAAAGGCGCACAGTGCCGCCTTCTTTCTCAAGTACGCGTTACTAGATTTTAACAGCTTTTCTACTTCAGGAGCCAAGTCTCTTGACATTTCCACCGACGCAATAGTTCCTAACGTACACAGGGCCAGTCCGACGACAAACTGAGCATCAGAGTTTAGGTCACTGTGGTTTACGTAAACAAAAAGAGTACAGTAGTGATTACTATTATTTTTTCAATACAATTGGATTTCATCCCAATGATTGTAATAACAACAGTGCAATACAAAGTTAACCTTTTGACTAAATCAAACCACTTATAGGATTAGAATCATGAAGCTTCAACATAAATTGACGATATAGAAGTATAATATGTGGTTAATCCATCAAACACATCAATAATAAAACCAAATAATCTTAGTATAGATCAACAGAGAATTCATATAGTTTTGGTTTGTTTGGTTTATTTATACATGCATACCTCTCTCCACAGCATCGTTGATAACTTGTTTAATTGTGTTAGCGACTTCCATTTTGAATCTGGGCGATGTTGTAAGTAGTTTAAACACACTTCCAACACACTGTTAGTGACAATAATTACACAACCGTTATAAAACTGACAGCATGCATGCAAACAACTAGAGCATCCCGGCTGGAGTGTACGCAATCGTAATTAAAGTTTCACCTTAATATTATTTTGCCCACCTGTTACTTTAAATGATTTGATATAGTCAGCAGTTCCAGCACCAACAAAAATTGTTAACTAAATCGTAACAATTATCCACAATGCTTCCATGAATGAATTTCACATATGTTTGCGTACTACATACAACATTGTACGCAAGTAAAAATTGTTCAGAGATTATAAGGTGTAAGGCACATTCAAAGAAAATTCAACGTTCCGGCAAAACACGACTACGGAATTGGTTTGTTAAAATGGCTCTTCACGATTCACTTTCCTACAATTTATAAACTGGCCTTTTAAGTCCGTCCGCGGCTGCCTTCAGTGAACTAATGGTACTGATCTGCAAACTTCAGACTTTGACAGTCTTTGACAAAGTCGCCTCAAAGTCGACTTGTTCTGTACATATAAATACTTTAAGGCAGGGCTAGATTTGGGTGCATAACTTCACTCCACCACTCCGCATCGGATAGTTGTCATTGGCTGTTGTGACTTTTGGTCTTCACTCCTCAATCGCCGGACACCCAACATCTATTAGTGATGGAAATGAATGGTAATGATACAAAGAATAAATATAAATTATTATAGTGTATTATTTGTCTAGGTCAACAACTTCATACCATAAAAACGGAAAAAAGCTTTCATGCGTTACCACTTGTTGAGATACTGAACGTATCTAACATCAGTTTACTTGGCCATCCAAAAATTTTCAGTTGATTAGGAAGAAGATTCCACCTTTGGCTGAGCGCTTTCAAAACGGTATATGTAGGTAAATTTCCACCTTTTTGACCACAAGGGAAGGGGGTTGAATATACGCCATAAAACCTCTAACGACTTAAGTCACCAGCACAGTACTGGTAGTACTTCCTCCCGGTTTCTACTAATAACAGCAAATAGCTCTTGATACACAAAAACATCTGCAAAAACCAATAAAATTTCCAAACTAAACTAATTTAAAATCACAGACAAGCCACATTCACATAATAATCTTTTGGTGTTCTCATAAAATTTTCGACACCCCACCAATAACCAAAGAGAAGCACTCGGCATTAACACAACAGACAACAGATGTTGGAGATTATGGGAATTTTGTGTTTGATTTCTACCTCACCACATCACACCCAAAGTCATCATGGGGCGAGATTAGCAAAAATCTAATTACTCCCGTGTTTGCTGGACACTTTGATCCGTATTCAAAGCACCTTCTTCAATCGAATCTTGAGGATGTGTGGGTGTACCTATCACCCGTCATTTCGAGTTCACGACCAACTGCAATATATAAAAGACGAAGAAGTGAGAGAAAGGGAAGGATGTACATACATGCTATTCCACCTTTTTAGTCAAATATTGTTCTCATGTTTTACGACGATATGATTCACTCACAAAAACACGAAACAATTTTCTCTTTCATCATTTTTAGCCTGTGCACGTACGTGTACACCTTACCTTTTTGTCATCCGTTTTGGTTGTCTTACTTGAAGTACGACCATCCCCCTATTTTGAGGATTTGGAGAGGAGTAAAAGGTGCACACACTACTTACACACAACACTTTACAATAAAACTCTTGTCTTCCATCCGCCGATTCGTGGTGATATGAGCAAGTGTTTGGATAGAAGGTATAAAATTTGTGAAGATAAAAAGTGAAGGTAGCGACGTATAAAAATGTACGCACAAGTTGAGCTTGGGATTTTGTTGATGCTTTTTTCAGGTTTTGTTTTTCACTAAGACTACAAGTACGTGTTGGTATGTATTTGCTAGCACGGGTTGTGTTGGAGAGTTTTTGAAATGAGCGGTGAGCAGCTGGGGCATGACGAGAATACGTGGTGAATACATTTGGTATAGGAAGGCTTGGTGCTTGGCTTTGTCTTCAAAATGTAGCGTCCTTTCGTCAAAGAAATTTCATGGTTTTCCATTAGATTGTGCCCTGATAAATTTCTTCAAAATTGAAATTTGAAAGAAAACGCATTTTAATTAAACATCGTTAAATGATGATTGTTAGATAGTGTTTAAATGGTTTTACAATCACTGTTTATTATGAAAGTGAGAGTTACGATAAACGACATGAGCATTAGAGTTGCTTACTAATGTTAGAATTAGAATAGAAAGTAAATGTTAACCGAGTTTATATTGTGGAACATGTACATGATCAGTTAAATTCTGTACAGTTGATTCATCATTCACAACTCCATAATTTTCAGACTTCTGAGTTGGCGAAAGAGTGTTGATTTCAGAGCTTTCGGTCGAACTCGGACGGCTCGTAGAAAGCCGCTTTTGACATCGTCAGTGTTCTTAAAGCCGTGACTGACCGGGATGACGAGAACGTCTCTCCCAGCCTTTTGTTTTTCATTGAGTAATGTGTCAACCGTCTTGTGGAGGGATTCCTTCTTTCGATCCGGGTTCAGTCGAACCCAGTACACCTGGCTGAGATCGACTTCTCCCGGTTTAACCGGTTCGTTCTGAGGATCCTCGGGTTGAACTAGGGATTTGTCGATGACTGGATCTGTCTTACCGGGAATGTATTCCTGAACTGTGGGGCCCCACTTGGAGGTGGCTAGATTTGACGAACGAGCAGCTCCGTAGTTTTCAGGTCGAATGTCTTCAGACTCTGCGGGTTCAATTGACACGCAGGCTTTGTACGGATTTTTATCAATTGGTGGTCCTTGAGGATGTGGATCTAGAAAGCATTAACATCTGTAGTTTGAAACTTCAATAGAAAGTAAATATAACGAACAGTGTCAGTGAATTTGGTTAGGGCACTGCTTACAATTGTAATTAAAATGCCGTCTGTTACGAATAGATCTCTTTTCGAGTTCATCATTCATAACCTTGATCTTTCCTTCTTCTAATGACTGCTTCAAGTTAATCACGGCCCTGTTCAAAGCCTCCGTTAAGCCTCGCATGTCCTTGTGAAGGCTTACTTCTCGCTGTGTAAGCAGCTCAAAGACGGAGCCCAGTTCTTTGGCAAAATTTTTATCAATTGGTGGTCCTTGAGGATGTGGATCTAGAAAGCATTAACATCTGTAGTTTGAAACTTCAATAGAAAGTAAATATAACGAACAGTGTCAATGAATTTGGTTAGAGCACTGCTTACAATTGTAATTAAAATGCCGTCTGTTACGAATAGATCTCTTTTCGAGTTCATCATTCATAACCTTGTTGATCTTTCCTTCTTCTAATGACTGCTTCAGGTTAATAACGGCCCTGTTCAAAGCCTCCGTTAAGCCTCGCATGTCCTTGTGAAGGCTTACTTCTCGCTGTGTAAGCAGCTCAAAGACGGAGCCCAGTTCTTTGGCAAGCTCGGAAGACTCAGACTTATCCTTATGAAGAGCACCACCGTCCTTAACGTAACTGAGAGTGTCCATCAGGACCTTCGGGGAGTTGCTCTTCGAATCACTAATATCTTCGTCTTGATCGTCTGAATCATGATTAATGTCGTCCTCTGAATCATCCTCAGTTTGTCCCCCATCCTTGTCTGAATTGTTGGATTCTCTGTTTCCTCTGTTTTCTTCTGGAGGACTTTCCCCTTCCTCGTCCCTGAGCGATCGCTGACAAGAGAGCATTGTGAGTCTTAATTATACTTGGAACCAAAAATGAACTCTTCAAGATTAAAGGCTCACTGTGTTCTTACTTTAAGTCGTGCATGATCCATTATTGGTGCGGGCCCTAAACTTTGAAGATGACTATGTTTATCCTTAGCCTTTGTCGGGCTATTTGCAAGTGCATAGCTCACCAAAACAAGAAAAATATGAATGCACAACACAACTGATAATGCTTTCAGCTTCATATTTTGCAGCAGACAGAAAGGAAAATAATAAGAAGGCCACTACACTGCACTTGACCATATTCATAAATTCATTACGTTTCCACTCACCGCACCAACAAACGCAATCAATATATTATTCCAAGAAAAGTATTTTGCTTCCAAAACAATCACATTACTTTACTTCCGGAATGAGTTTCTATGGTCTGCCCTGCGCTAGAGAACCCATTCATGTCAAATTCTAGATTTACTGATTTACATGAAGCAACAACAAATCTTTCTAAACGTTCTAGTCGCAGTTTAAATTATTTGTAAAACACTTCATATTTTGTATTTGTAGCTGAAGGAAAATTTCACAGTAATTCATTAGGTACATTAATAATAATAATTTACATTTTGCGTACGTTCATGCAATTTATTAAACAAACTGTACATAAATAAATTCATCCATCATAGAATAAAAAAGTGAATCAAGTAAATCTCCCCACCCACGATTTGTTTGTAACACAGAAGTATACAAGTAGAAACACAAACTACTTAGCTTAGGTTAAGAATTTATGCAATTTATTAAACAAACTGTACATAAATAAATTCATCCATCATAGAATAAAAAATTGAATCAAGTAAATCTCCCCACCCACGATTTGTTTGTAACACAGAAGTATACAAGTAGAAACACAAACTACTTAGCTTAGGTTAAGTCAGGTTGACAGGTCGATGTGAAAATTTAGTAAGTTAATCCAGAAATCTTCAATATTTCACTATCGATCACCTAGGTTAGGAGGTCGTACTTCTGAATTTCTTTTTAGGCAGTCTACCATCCACTTAACACCTTCGGTGATGCCCTCCCTGCAAACGGAGCGAATATAATAAAAGCGTACGTAAAATAACAGTAACAGCATAAACTATGGACGAAGAGTAGTGGAAGCAAAAAAAGATTTCCAATACAATTTCAATTATATCAGGTTTCAACAACTAAACGTATAAAGTTATAGCAAACAAGCAAGGTATTCCAAAAAAAAGTACTGTGTGTAGACAAACAAGAAGGAGTGTATTTGCCTACTTATTTCACGCATCAATGCACAAAGTAAAGAATCGTGAGTGATTTTTCTGGAGCTGTGTTTCACGATTCACTGACTCTGTAGTGCTCGGTGGTTACAAAACTATATAGACCCCAAAGGTAGTCCGTTTGGTACACAATTGCACGACTGAAAAATTGTGAGACGGTGAGTAAACTAAAGCACTTCAACTTTGACAAAGCACTTTCATTCCAGGAGAGAATTGACAGACGCGAAAGTTAAAATATTGAGAAAAGAGCAATGCCACTGACAGAATGATGAAAAAAAGAAACTTTTCTGTTCGTTACTCTTGTTCTTTCTTTGCTTCATATACTGCACATTCACATTACACAACTCTAGCTTACCCTGTGAGGGCAGACACAGGCATCACCATACAGTCTCTAGAGCCGATCAAATGGGCACTTTGATTGAAAATTGGTTTCACTTCACGAACCCCCATGCAATCAGGAAGATCCTGCTTGTTTGCCAACACCAAAAGAGGCACTCCTGTTAGAAGCTCGTTTCGAATCATCTTATCTACAAAAGAGGAATACAAATGAACACCTTTCAAGATGGACGCCTTAAAAGATGTGTAAATTCGTCTGGCATATTTTCAGTGTTCCACATTTAGCAAATGTCTACATCTCAAGTACGAAAATATACAACTCAGAAGGTTACTTACCAAACGCCTCCTTAGATTCTTCAATTCTCTCACGGTCATGAGAATCAATGACGTAAATCACACCGTGGCATTCTGAGTAATACTGCAAAAAGAAAAAAAAACATTTAGTCAACAGTACATTCACGTAAAACTGTTAGCAGAATACACCGATAATAAAATCAAATTCATAGCACCAGAAATTGAAAATGACTTTTAAAAATAAGCAGTCTACAACTTAGAATAATAAACATGAATTCCATATAATATCTTTGATCTACAACCACCAGAGTAGTGTGTAAGGGTTTTTAAACTTGAAATACCTTGTCCCATAATGTCTGAAGCTCACTCTGTCCTCCTAGGTCCCAAAACTGAATTGATATTCCAGTAGTATCCACCTGACCTGTGTTTAACCCAACTGTAGACGTTATTCGAGTTGGGTCGAGGCGTTTGTAGTCTTTGGCCATAGCAGCTTTCACAGCTTCTAGATATGTCTAACGCGAGAATAGAAAACAGGTAATATTACAGATAAAAACAATTGAGAACCAGAATCTCCTTCATTCTAACTTTTATAAAAACATTTATAATAAAAAGTAATATTCTCGATTACTACAGTACAACTTTTAAAGCATGGCTTTGTCATAGTTAACTTGACTTCAAGCAACATTCTTTTCCTCCGAACTTTTATAAAATACACAAAAACTTTCTCCTACACATGACACACGTGCCGTTACTGGTTCTATCCAAATCATCCATCGTACTTTACTAACTAACCGTTTTCCCCGCATCATCCAAGCCTAAAATCACAACACAGTATTCTTCCTTCTGGGTCAGGTACCGATAAAAGCCGGAGAGCAAGGTATACATTGCACTAGTCCAGT
>JAHZMW010002549.1:0-25989 GCA_027743745.1 Alloscopus bannaensis
ACAAAGAGCTGCACGAGAAGTGAGATGACATGCACTTTGGAATGAGGAAAAGTTGATTAAATTATTGCAATTCAAGATCACATTATAGTTTTGTAGTGTTGTAGTAATCGTAAACATTTTGCATATGAAAATAATATTTAATGTCTCTGTATCTCCGTTTCGTGTACTAAAATGTCACCGTCTGTATAATAATTTTACTATTAGCTTGAATCCGCACTTTTTTTAACTCGTTGATGCTCTTGAACTTAAACTTTAGGATATGAATTTGTGTCACTTCACAATGAGTCCATAATAACTGCGCACCGTAGAGACAGTCACGCTGACACGACGTCACTTTTGTGGGCGTTGATAATGTTTCGCTTCCACATATTTGTGTTTTGCATGCGTCGATAAGTGGGCTGTGCTTTCTAAACAAATTTGTAGTAACAAATTAAGGATGGAAATTCCCGAAAATATGTGCATTATTCACAATTCTGTAAATAATACTTAATATCCATTCTTTTGGCATGATGATCACTGTCACAACCGAGGAAAATGTTTCCAAAAACAAAGTTCACGATGAGTCACACGCTTATCTTTTGATTCTTAATCTGTCACACACAACAAACGAGTGCTGCATTCTGCGGGCAGGTTCCTGACACTGTGTTATCTTGCCAACTGGCTGGTTAGTTTTCAACATTTTAACTATTTGTCGTACTGTATCTGTTATATAGCTACCAAATTGCATGACATTTCAGACATGAAGCTTGTTTGAAGTGGTTTCGCAGCATGCACTTCACAGTGCTGCGAGCAATATTGTGCATTCTGCACACTTCTGTTTTATTGGTGTGTTTCCATCGATGTAGCCATCAAACTTACAATCTGACCGATGAATATATAAACCTTTATGTACGGTACCTATGTAATATGTACAATGTAATACAAACGTAATCTTGTGTAATGTTTCGTGACACATGTGCACTGTTCATATGGACTACAGACCAGTAATTCGACATCCTTTCCTCAACGATATTTTATTTCAAGGCCATTTTCACACGCTTTCGGGCAAAACGTTTCTGCCCACTTCAGTCAGTCCTGCGCTGCTCTCACCGTTCTTCTTTAAGGTGAACATTAATATAATCTCAAACCGAACGCCTAAAGGTATGTATGTATGTATGTGATAGTTTAGTTTTTTATAACAAAGGGCACAAGTGTGATTGATTTTTCCAGGTGTGTATAGCATTTTGCATTGCTACATGTAATTTTTTATGCACGTCCACTTTGCTTTGTTCCTAAAGTTGAAGTTGTGATTGTAGTATTTTTGCATGAAGAGTGTCTATGCCTGAATTACTGGATGTCTGTAATTAATGACCGGAAATAAAAAATTTAAACCAAATTTGCAAAAAAAAACTATTGAAAATCTTCGCTTCTGATAGTGGTTACTTAAAGAGATGTGATGCCACTTATACGGCTAATTTATGCAAGGAGTTCTAGATCTGGTGGACGACTAGCTAGACAGGGAATCATGGAATGTGATGATGAATTAATTAGAGATCAATTGGCAGAAGTATTTCACAATTGATTTCTAATATTATGAAAACATTACTTCGAAGTAGAACGATTACTAATGAATCCGTACATACAGTAGACTATGTTTTAACTGATGCTTGTTCTAACAATAAGAACTGATTAATAATGGAATGGCAACACTATGCAGTAGTTATTAGTAATCTCAGTAAATAAATTTAATTAATTTTATTAAAATTAACACAACTTACAATATTACCTTTTATTCCCGTTTTTGTGTGAAAGTTCAATCCAACTTAGTTTCTTACTATTAAAAATACATAATTTCTTCTTCATTCCACTTTTTTGTGGCAAACATGATAAAAATACATTTGGCTTTGATGGATATGTCAGTCTAACTACAAAATAAGTCAGAACAGTAAAACAACACTCAATCCAAGTTAAACTTAGCACGACTTAAATTCACTTACTTGTTGCCCTTTACGACTCGATTCCAGATCTCAACAGGACACTCGATCGTTGTCAAGTCATCCTCTTCTTCCCAATTCTGTTTCCCACTGTCGTTCGCCAAAGCAAAGGTCACTGGAGGTGAACTTGACGAAGTTGATGACGGCTCCTCCACTCTCTTCAGCTCCGCAGAAGTCATCGACTTCTTCAGCGCGTTCCTCTCTGCCTCCGCTTCAGCCCTGGCCTCCATGAGCCTCTTCACCGCGGGCATGGGGTCACACTCCAGCAGGAACTTGAGCTTCAGGTCCACTTGCTCCGTAAGACTCTTGTCCTCGCATCCGTCCAACTTGGCTTTGTTCACGACCATAAAATCGAATCTCTCCGACAGTTCGACAATGTCAGAGATCATGTCTGTCATGCTTGCCCCAATCCGCTCGACAGCCTTTTCCATTCCTGTGAGTTTCAGAACGGCAGTCTCCCGTTCTTCTTCCGAGATCCGGAGCTTCTCTTTGAGTTCGGCGACGAGGTTTTCGTGCTCCGTTGAAGTTTGCACCGGTTCGAGGGACGATGATGACGGTGTTCCGTTGGCTGAGGATTCACGGGTTCGACTTCCCATCATGAGACAAAAATTGGAGTTATTCCCTAAGTCAAATCAAGGAAATTCAAAATGAATTAAAAACGGAATCTTCGAAGGGCACCTCAACAAACCTCAATATTTAGTACAATTTATACCAGTATGAGTTGGAGCGGAGATATGCCAATTTTCGTTGAACTCACCAGAACTTGAATGTTCTCTATACCTGTAGTGAAGTGATTCGATTCGCTGCAATGGAACAGAATGATTGATGATGGCATGTTTTTTCCAGAGTTGTGTTACTTCCGAATTTATACGAATTCATAGGCAATTCTTACGAAGCTAGTTGCTACATATTTGCATCAAATAATGATACAAGAAAAGTCGAATGCTTTGCGGCAACCGTATTTTCGAATGAATGACGAATGATTAATTCATTGCTTAATTATTCATGTGACATGAATCATATCGTTGCTGCCATATTGGCTATTCTGCATGTATTTACGAGAAAGCTGATTTTAAATGTCTCATCTCTGTTGGGAGTCCGGCTGGGACGCTAGCTTTATGAAAGACTAATATAAATGTATTTATACAATATAATACATATTATGTATACATTATGTATTACTATATTAGTATACTACTATACTATAGTACGGAACCAACGGAACAAACGAAAGTTTTTAACTAAATGCACTTGTGACGACTTTTCGGTAATTTACATGAAAAGGCATCGGATTAAATGATAAACTGAGAATCATTGAAATGCCTAGTGACTAGGACTTTGATAATGTTGGTGTTTTGTGAAGTGTGTCTCTTCAATCATAAAATTGAAAAAGCATGAATTGTTACATTTAAAAAATCGTTTGTAACATTATAATGATGGTATTGAATGGGACAAGCAATAAAATAACTTGAGTACAATTACAATAAGATACGTATACTTGTCGAATGGATTTTGTATTTTTACAGCATGAAAATTTGAACATTTAAACACTTTTACAACTGTTGCTATTGTAGTGTTTAGACTTACAAGAAGTGAACAATGCGACGCGCTACCTTTCGTACGTTTGCTTATCTTACAAATAAAAAATAACTTTTTAGTAATATAAAGTAATCAAAAACCAATCGTAAAATCACAGTAACACTGAATTTTGAAGGAATAGTTTGTTGTATAGTTAATAGATTACAACCATACATTTCCCTGTTTCACAATCGTTTACATAATTTGATTTTGATCGGTTTAGTTGGGTAACCGATTATTTTCCGGAGTCTCTGCCACCTTGGAACTGCAAAAAAATAGCATTAACTACATGTCCGAAAGTTCATCTCGATCCTGGCACGTAACTGTCGCTTTTACTTGTATTCATATATAAAGTAACAATTCTATAATTAGACGAAATGAAAAAATGTGCCCACCTTGTTGCTTCTCCGCATCCCCTTGTGAATGCGGGCAATATGCTTCCGTAGAACATCCCGAGTACGGCACACTACATGACAATACTCGCAAGTCCATCTGCCAGTAGTTTGATAGTTCATTTTATTCTTACATTTTCCTTGTTCACCAACACGTTTATCAATCCACCCTCTGTAAGATGCCCCTTGGGTGGCTCCATTTTCAACTCCCTTTACCTCGTCATCGGTGAATATGTACTCGTCCACTGCTTGCGGGGAGTGCCCTTCCTCCTCCGCATCCGCTCTCCGACCGAAACGGGGCGGCACCCAGTTTTTGAGAGAAATTGAGTAGAAGTTTATATGATTCATAAGATATAGTTCCTTCGTGAATTTCATACTACATTTGCACCACAGTCCAGGTTCATCGTTCCTGCTTAAATCCACTCCGTGCTCCTGCGTTGAGTAACCTGGTTGATGAGCTGCAGTCTGGTTAACTGCCACATCTTTCGTTAAGACGGATGTTAATGATTTTTGCGCAAACGCTGTCAAAACCGATGATTCGATAGCAGAAGAGGAGTGTCCAATTTCGAATGATCCACGATTGGCGGATTTCATGGTGGACGCATTAGGTGCTCCTCGTATAGGCTTTAGTTGTGTTTTACTGTAAATACAACGACATGTTAGTCAAATTCATATCATATCGGTTCACGATTTGATACCAAATGAAAATTCAAACTTACTGAGTATTTTTCATATGCTGCAACAACGCACTCACAGTCGGAAAGTTTTTATCACAGCGGTTGCACTTCGTCACGCCTGACTTCGGCTTGACTCGAAGGCGAGCCTGCTCAACGAGAAACCTTTGGGGCGTCAATCCTTGCAGTTCAGTCTTGTGTTGAGATGCCATGTGGCGCAACACGTAGTCACGCCGGTAATGTCTGTATTGACAACATATTGTACAGGTATGTTTTGGCTCTGATGTTTTTACTTTTATATGTTGGAGTAGGTTTCTTCTGCTTTTAAATTTGTAGCCGCATTTACAAACGTCTTCTGTCTTGGATATATCATGTGCATGCACGATAACATTTGAGTTGCAAGATTCGTTTGTTGCTGACACGTTAGAGACTCGTGGTGCAGATTTGTTTACAGTTTTCGACTTATCGAGATTTTGCAACCGGCCACGTGAGAATGGGGGACCTCTAGTTTGGTTCTGCGAAGGTATAATCCGCCGGTGAGGCGAACTGTCCAAGTCCTGGCCAATGGAGACGACGGAAAGCTTACTATACACACAAAGCAAAAAATTACCTGTTGATTTTTGTAATACATACTAAAATCTCTAATGCATAGGTCTATTCTATCTCCTAATAAATAATAATGATGAAAGTTGAGTACTTACTGTACGCTCTTTCCGTGTTGGCAGAATTTTTGTAGTGAACCAAGTACAACTCCACACCGCTTACACTTCACCGCTTGAGTCGATATTTGATGAAACCTTTTGAGATGACGACACAGTACGGCTGCCCAAAAAAATCTAGTTTTGCAGATTCCACACTCAAAATTTCTAGCGTCAGGGTTGACCCTTGTCTGACTGCCAAAACTGGACTGCCGCTTGATGTGTAAGATGAGCCCTTGATGAGTGTTAAACTCTTCACCGCAAATACACGTGATTGCAAATGTAACAGATGTGTTTAAGCCATGTAGCATAGTCTCTTCGAAACTCTTGTGCTTCCTGTGAGTGTTATCCGAAGAGCAGGTGCCATTTGCTTGATCCATTTGTTGTGCCCTTTGGGATTCCGTAACCTCCTCCGCCTCCGAGTGTCCGAGATCGCTTAAGGATGCAGCTGCAGGAGAATCCGACAAAACGCTAAAACAACATAAAAATACATACATACATTAAAAACCACAATCAAGCTGCAATTATTTGATTTTGGTAAACCTACTGTAAAGATCCCTCCCAATGAAGTCTAGCCTCTTCCGCAGTTTCAAACGAGTCGCTGCAGCCACAACACCCAAAGATGCGCTGGGCACTATTATTCAAAAAGCAACTCTCACAGTGTCTCTTCATCTCGTACAAAAAGCGAAATTGTCTTCCACAGGAGGTGCACATGAACCTTGTCTGATTAGTCGACAGAATGTGAACATTCAGCGATGGTCGAGTTTGATATTTCTGACCGCACAAACATGTAAACTCTGGTGCGGCTTCATTGACTCCGTGCTCAGGAACACCGGAGCATGGGGTCAAGCAAGAGGGTGTCGTTGTGTCATCAATTTCCTGTTGTACTTGCGAAGTGTCCACGACAGCGGCAACCTGGTCTGGTGGAGGGGTTGGTGGTCCACGAGGAAGCGACACTTCGGACTCGCGTGACTGTTTTGTTACTGCTTCTTTCAAAACAGCGATATCTTGCTCCAATCTTTCCTTGGTTGACATGCTCGTCTCAAACTTCTCACAAATGCTGATCGACAAAGACGAAAGGAATTCTAATTTCTCGTCCAGCTTTTCGATCACACATTCCTTTGTCTCAAAGCTCGCCAGATCCGGAACTCGCTCGGGTGAAAGTACTCCAAATTTCTTCATCCACTCCACAAATGAATTTGTCAAGATTTTTGCTGCTTCGTTAGTCCCTTCCATACGCCTATTCAACTCAAGCTGTAGTCTCTGCTCGCCCCTCAACTTGTCTAACTCCACTTGCAACGACTGGTGTTCTCCTTTCAAAAGACGAATTCTCTCTTTGAGCTGACGATACCCGGATTTCTTGTTCTCTAGCTTATGCCTATACTTATTCAAAGCCTTTTCCAACTTCTGATTTTGTCTTTGTAAATCCCTACACATGTCTTCCAGACGTGTCACCTCCATCGACACCGGAGGAGAACTGGGAGCGGGTTCAGTCTCAGTAGCAACCGATTTGCTTGTCACACACGATACGCAATAATTTTGTGGGGCTGGCCAGGACGCTTGTGATGGATATGGAACGGAGCCAACCAAAGAACCGTCGGGGTTTACGTCAAGCAATCTTGAAATCGATATGACATCCTCCATCATACGGCTAGTTAGGGCTCTTGATGCAGGTGCCCTAGTGATCCTGCACCCTCCCGGAACCGCTCGCGTGGCCGTCTCACTCATTTTCTTTCTTGATTAGCGTGAAATCTCTCCCGGTACCCGTGGTGAATGAATCCTACTGCCAATCGTGACTAATGAAAGTACTTCCCTGCTGCTCCTAGACATCACCAAGAACTTGTGAGACTGATTTTGGTACAGACACAAGAAACATCGAAGCGACTCCCCTCCTTCCAACTTTGCTGCCTGTATATTTTGATCTCATATAAATATACATATACATAAATACTTACAAGTAACATAATACGACGTGATGACTCAAACCAACTCTAAAACAAACCCCATTCTAAAAAAATCTTTCCATGTTTTGTAATCCCGAGTCAACCTCCTCAACACACAACCAACACAAAACCTATTATGCTTCTTCTCCACTCGTATTTACTCCACAGGACGACAAATACAGCAGAGCTGTCAATCAGTCTCTCTGTGGTCGTCTTATCTTTGTGTTTTTTTTTTGTCTGGCTAAAGGAAGATCTTTTCTTGACTCGACGTTTCTCTTGACTTTTGATCCTCGTATATTAACATTAACCCTGTTCTTCAGTTCGAAATGGATAACGATTACACAACCTTCACCCAAGAAATCAACGACTGACCTTCTGAAACAAAATGACACAACAGGGTAAATGAACAGGGTAGCTGGAATAAATAGTATGTGCTTCAACTCTTCACTTACCAGTCAGCAGTATTAAATTACAAACTATGTATCAAAATACACTTTTGCTTCATCCTGTAACAACACGAATTCGTGTGACCATGACCACTCCGCAGTGATATCACTCTTACAACTCCAATCTCCTTATGCTTCGTTCCTTCTTCGACTCTCGTTTCTTCTCCTAGCTTCTTGTAAACACCGTCAACTGTGGAAGGAACACCATAAAAAGTTTTATTGACATTTTTCAGATAAAATTATGTTCGTCTTATGTTACACAACCTCTGCTGGAGAAATGTATAGATTTTTTGCAGACTTACTCAAACTCCCAACGTTGAGGTTCTGTTGGTCGGACTGTTGTTTGCAAACATGTTTGCCATTTTACGGGCCAAATCCAGCACATACCAACAATTATGGAGAAGACATGAAAATTTGACGATAAACGGATATTGCTCATCAAAAATGCATGGTGCGATATGGACAGGAGAGGCACGGAACGCAGAGAAACTCGAAACTTAAAAAACGTTTTTCCAACGCGTTCTCTCCTCAAATGTTTTCGATGACGATAGCAGTTTGAAAAAACGATTAGAATAATTTTTATTACGCTTGTGTCCTGTGCATTGTGTCTCACTTCAGGGTTTCATGCACGAAATAGGTAATATGTATTTTAACGGAGGAACGTACTTAGATGTTTGTTTTGAGAGTTTAGTTACAAGTGGTAAAACTCAACTGAAAAATGAAGATTTAGCAATTCAGTTCAATATTATGACAAACAGACTTGTTTCCTCCTTAAATATTTATGCTCTTAAGCGTGGCAGGCAGACATGATAAAAGTTTATTTTAGTACACATGTCGCAGGGACCCCTTACACCTTACACCTTATGGATAAAATCAATATACTTAACCGATTGTATAAAAATATACTATGTATATTTCTGTGCTGAATTTTTATGTACATATGTGGTTTCTAATTAATTGGTTTTTGCGGGTGTGTGAATTTATGCAGGGAAAATCTAACGTCCATGCACACAGACGTTTTCATCGTGATTAGAATTAGACTGACTGAATTTGTGTACTACTGTATTTTAAAAAAGCAGTTTGTTTTGCTATATTAGCAATTAGTCCTTAAACGTAGTCGTAGTCGCATTTTAAAATTTCTGGTCATCAATGATGGCTCATCATAATGTCAAATACATTTTAAACATCGATATTTACATGGAAAAACGTTTTTCCGTGCAATAAGTCCGGATCAACCATTGAAAATTCTGTGGATAAATTCATATTTTTGGAACTGCGAAATGTAGGTAAATCTATATTTCCGTAGGGCCCCTAAATTTATTCATGTAAATACATACGTATTTTTCTATTCCAATTGACCGCTGCACTGTGTGTACATACACTTACCTTGCAAGTAATATTACTTTCAGTGATATTTATTTTTCATTATAGATGATTATGTCATACTCTGCTAACTACGAGGAGGATTTTCACCCTCCTAATCGGAATTTTTAATTGCTCCCTCAATAGAGTGATTGAGTGAATATGATTTCTAAACGCAAACGCTTTCATTAATCACATTAATGTCCACGTATCGTAATTGGGAAAGCAATCGTCAGAACAATTCATAACTCACTATCTTCATCTTGTTCCTCAATCAAACCAGTTAATTGTCTTAATCCCAAGAACGTCAGGCATAAAATGAAGTATTCCGCCGCATATATACTGGTAAACACGGGTAATGACGAAATTAATGACAATTCATGTACATCCTCATTGATTTAATGAGCAATTTATGCCACCAACTGTGTGGGCTAATTTATTAGGAAGCACTTGTAGGAACTTGCTCGTCAAGGTTTTCACTATGGTGTGTGGAAAGCGTGTCCTTTACGCTTCGGCCATACCCTCAGTATTGGTTGTGGTAATTGTATTAGCAGCTCCAGGCAGCGCCAGGCCGGAAGGCTTATTATCATCGGTGATTATTTACTGAAAAATTTGTCGAAATATTACGAAGTATTCAGTGAAATTAAGTCTTGAAAACTTTTCATTTTCAGCTAGCAAACCTTTTCAAACCGAAACCACCGCCAGTGGAACAAGCAGCCGAGGCTCCCGAAAAGTCCCCAGATAAACCTTCGAGTCCATCTCCGAGTGAACCTCCACCCCCGAGTAAAAGTCCGAGCCCTCCGGAACCGTCCCGAACGCCAATTGACCCAGTAGAGAAAGATAATGACTCACCAGACGGAAAAGGCGATGACGAAGACGATGACGACAGTGACGAGGACGGTAAGACACCAAAGGATGGAGAAAAGGTGAAAGATGAGAAGGCGAAAGAAGAGAAGAAGAAGGAGAAAGCAGCCAAGAAGAAGGAAGGCGGTGGGAAAAAATCCGGGAAAAAGAAAGACAAGAGCGACAAAGCGGAGGGTAAAGGAGACAAGGAGGAGAGTAAAGGGGACAAGGAGGAGGGTAAAGGGGACAAAGTGGAGGTTAAAGGGGACAAGGAAGAGGGAAAAGCCGACAAGGCGGTCGATAAAACTGACAAGGCCGAGGGTAAAGACGGCAAGGCTGAGGGTAAGGACGACAAGGCTGAAGATAAAGATGGCGAAGGCCACAAAAAAAAGCACCACCACCACAAGCAAAAGCATCATAAAAAAGGAAAGAAGGGTAGTTCTCCAACAGGAGCCCCCGATGCTGTAGAGGAACCACCTACAACTGATGGGGACAACGGGGAAGAGTCCTCGTCAACAACGGAGGGGAGCGCAGGAGAAGCGACAGAAGCGAGCACCACGCCAACCCCCGCCGACAGTCGAACCATGAAACCACCACCCGACATTGCGGATATGATTCAAAAGTCGTTTGACAAAAAGCTGGCCAAGGCCAACGTGACCAGTAATGACTCGACAGACGCCAAGGGGAGGAGTATGCCTGCAAAGTCAGACGATCCCGAAACGCAACGTGGTATAGATCTAATGAGGAGAATGGAAATGGGAGATGACAGCGTGTTCTTTTCAGGCTCCTCGAAGACGCCCGAAAAAGAAGGGGATGCATCCGGAGAAGGAAAGGACAAGAAGGATGATACCTCGAAAGAAGGGGGTGGTGGTAGTAGCGGCGAAGGGGAAGAAAAGAAGGGAAGTCAGGAGAAACCAGCAGAGTCTTGAGAGACGATTTAACTATTGATGATGTTACAATCGCTGTGTCTCGAATATTTTACATTATGATCAATGATCATTAATTAAAAAAGAAGATAGTCAATAGTAGTCAATAGAAAAGTACCATATTTGTTGCCTTTCTGATGTCGTAGGTTACTTGCATGCGACTCCCTTGCTGGTACATATTTCCAAGCCAAACCACTGTGGTAGGTAATCATATTTGTAACAAGATTTTATTTTGGTATCTTTGTGTGTTTTGTATGGCTTTTGTTAGCATCACAATAAGATAATCACGTAATAACAATACCTACGTATGTATGAATGCCCGCTGAATGTTAGAGATGATTGGTTTGACTTTGACAGAAATCATGATGCCAAAAGTAGAACATGAGTGAATCATCCAGAGTAAGCAGGAAAACTGCAAGCGATGCATATACATCCATAAATTCATTCATTAGGTCAAAAGCACCATGTGTGTGGGTGCATGGACAATTTAGATGCTGAAATATAGTATGTAGTAATTGAGGGCAGTATTACTGATGATGATGACTGACACTGCGCTCGGAGGACAGAAAATGTTGTACCCATACTAGTTTAATGTACTGCTCTCTGCTCTTCAAGCATTTCGGAGAACTCTTCGTACTTTGCAAATATTTGAATGTATGAATTTGCTTGGCTAAGATCCAAATAATACTGATTCTCCATCATCTCACAGCATCATAAGCACATTTAATTTTACATTGGTTCCCAGCTTCAGTTAACAAGCTGGTTTCGTCTTCTATACATTTAGGAAAATTTCTTTACAAATCCTTAGTTTAGTCTAAAATACAAATACAGCACCAACTTTTATCTATTTCTTTGGCAATTATTATACTAAAAATGTCCACCAACGAGTCCGATTTTGCAGGGAAAACAGCTCTCGTAACCGGAGCTTCTAGGGGTAAATACGGTTTGATACATTTATTGGCACCCATGTATAATAACAACAATTCCGGTGATTGAATAATTATTTTATGTCAGGAATTGGACGGGCCGTCGTGTCCGCATTGTGTCGTAAAGGGGCAAAAGTTTACGCATTGTCCAAAACACCCGAAAAATTAGCAGGGCTGCAAAAAGAATTTCCGAACGTGGTCCCAATCTGCGTTGATCTGGAGGACTGGATAGCCACACGTACGGCAACCGAGCCACTGGAACGGATGGACATCCTTATCAACAACGCTGCGTTTGCGGAACCAATGAGCTTCTTGAACACGACGCCAGAATTCTTTGACAAGTATGCCCATCATTAATCTTTTTTTTATTTTTATTAGTCACTGAATTTATTTTGTTTCAAATCAGGACCATGGATGTGAATGTGAAGGCTGTTATTAACTTGTGCCAAGTTGTCGCTTCAAAAATGATCGCCGAAGGGAAACCTGGAACAATTGTGAATGTTTCATCAATTGTAATTTTTCAACCCATAAACAGCAGAATAGATAAGCATTACCATATAAACTTTTTTAAAATAGCGCAAGCTTTCATGATTGCTTTGCATTAAGATGGGAAAAAGAGCCTGTCACTCCGCAGGTGCATACTGTGTCAGCAAAGCTGCCCTGGAAATGCTTGCCAAGATACTAGCCATCGAGCTGGGCCCTCATAAAATTACCGTAAACACGGTCAACCCGGCCGTGGTTGAGACTGATATACACAAGAATTGGGTCCAGAAGGCGGCTGACCAAAATAAGCGAAGTTGGCAGGAAGAGAAGGGCGGTGTCGTGGCCTTCATGGAACCTCGAACACCGACAAAAGTTACCTCCATGCCTATGGAGGATGTTGTAAAGGCAGTCCTGTTTTTTGCGTCTGGGGCGACAACGCAGATCACTGGATCTAATTTGGCTATCGACGGCGGATTTCTAGTTGCTTAATTGGTTTAACGAGTTTTTAAATATTGGTTTAGATAAATAACATGCATGTCTCACATAATGCGTATGTTATGTACTACTTATAGGTATACCTATGTAAATGTGAAAGTTGTGACAGGTGTCTGAAGTAATTGCTCTTAGATTTGTATGGCAATTCAAATTCTGTGTCGACTAAAAATCTATATTATATTACATTTAGCAAATGCTCAAATAGCAATTCCCCGTCAATTTTAATTACTAAATAAAAATGCACGCATGAAATATCCAATCGTTTGACCTTCCGAATACAGACCGACTACTTGTGTAGTGAAGTTCATGCCCATTTTGCCAGTCTACATAATGTCATTTACAGCACAAACTAAGTAAGTGTGTTTTTTTTTTAAATATTACCCAACTTATAGATTAACCGTAATAGAAAAGTTAAGCATTCTAGTCACTCGATTTATGGTTGAACTTGCGCTCTTCAATTCATTGTGAAATTACTTCTGAGAAATTGCTGCGTATAAAAATATATATTTTTGAGCACTGATGATTTTATGTGTTCCCGTTTCATACGTTCCACAATATTAGGTAATCCTTATGAAATTATTCCAATAAGAATATTGTGTGTTTACGGAACAAAGAAATTCTTGATTGTGGGTCTGTATGTTTCGTTTTTCCAGTGCCTTTTAATGACACATTGATAGTGACAAGAATGTGTACCTACGTATTGTGTTATTGACGGCGAGGAGGACTGCATTTCATATTCATATTCATGGTCACTTTACCATGGTCAGTTTTCAGTCTTACAGCATGTAAATAATCGTAAAACGTCTTTATCTCCATGTTCATTACATTTCACTACATGTGGAAGTTTCGTCTTTTTCCCTTTGTGGTCGATTTAACTATGTAGAAAGGTTAATCTGTTTTACTTGAAATATGACAGTAATTGGTGAGAAAGTTATTGAAAAAAGTTATAGAAACTACTGATGACAAGTTATTCACGTTTGTTAGGACGCTTGCGTAAAATGCTGACGTTTCTGTAAATTAAGTACTATTTGTAAATTACAAGCTATGAAAGTACCACAATAAATTATTTGCACTTGAAAAGCACAGGAATTTTGCATTATTGCAGCTAAAGAATTACATTAACAATGCATTTATAATACCTCAAAGGTTAGCTACCAACATATATGTATCAAAAACTGTCCCGAAACGACGAAACTTGACAATCTCATCATTTTCATATATTATTATTATGAAATTGACTCAGCAAAAGTTATTCGGCAAAGTTCTGATAAGCAATCTGCGTTGTCCTGTGTAGTAGACTTTTAGTTACTCAGAGCTAACTTTTGGTAAATTTGATTCTGCGTCCACAATGAAATCATGAAAAATCAACCTCTGCTACTTCCACTGATCGTAGTTTTCAGTTTCCATAAAATTCTACCAGTTAACCCACTTCCCCAATTTGAAACACCACAACTTTCAGCAGATCCTGCGTTACATTCGAGCTCAGTTTCTTTGTCTTTTTTCGTGTATTCGCTAAGCTGCTACGAGTATTTGAGAACAGATTTACACAATGTGCATCCACAAAGAATCTTGATTTCACGTCAAGAAGTATCTCCAGACACTTTCAAGCTTTCGCAGCCTTTCAATATAGTCTGCTCACCAATAAATTTGAATCTAGCACAGAGCATTACATCCAATCCGCATCTCACATATGAAAGAACCATCGTCATTATATTGTTGGAAAACCAATTTGACTCAAACTTGCAGTTGTGGAGTTCATTCAAGAACATTCCAACACTTACTTTTGTCGCCGAAGGGAAATATTCGCCTATAAAGCTACTATGCAAAGGGTTTTGTCAACAAGCATCAAATTCCTCAAAAGAGTTTACAAGCATTTCTTCACTGTCCCTGGATCTACTTGCCTTTCACCGTCTTCACTTCAGAAAAGGGGTTGGAAATCAACTTCCAATTCTGAGCTGGCCAATGTTCGGCTCAGACTCTTTACAAGATTTCCGCCTTTCCCGACGGTCTTGTGCCACGAGTTCAGGAAGAGTTGTGGATAACAATTCATCTTTTCCTAGGCCTGGAAAGGTTATCGACAAGATATTTTGTGATTTGCAGTCCCTCATTTCCATCATTCTCAGTGAAACTCATAACATGTCTTTGCTCCCATTCGATGAAAAGCGTACCAAGGAATATAATGTTGAACGGGACTCTGTCCAGCAATTTATAGAGCCTTTGGAACTCCAACGAACAAACTTCAGTGGCTTTCCCTGGGGCGTGGAGATCTTGTCGGGGCTCATCTTCGACAAGTACGATTCTGATCGTGTTATCTACTGTTGGAGGCTTCGAAAACGATTTTCACACTACTTCCAGACGAATGCCTGGACATGCCCATTTTCGACTGTGGTTTGGTGTCTTCTTGGCCTCCTAGTTGTGTGCCTGGTGGTCAGTGTTAATGTAGGCGACATGAGGTTCTCAATACTACCTTCGATTACAACCACTGTCCAACTTCCCATAGTTTTTGACGCAACAATCGCCTTTCTGTTGTGCATTTACTTCAATGAAATGACCAGTCTTGTTACCGTCGTTGAGGAGCCAAGGAAATTCAATACTTTGAAGACATTCTTGGATCACAGCTACAAAATCTTGTGGCCAGTCAATACAAAAGAAAAGGCAGAGTTGCGATTTGGATTTGACCTGAAGATGACCAACGTCCCTGGCGCTTGGGAAGACTACTTTTTCTTCATCCCTCCAAAAGTGGATACAGCGGATTACATGATCGAGCAGGCAAGCAGTAAGCATGCTGCAATATACCCGGACAACTTCGCGACCCATCTTCGGTGCTACTTCCAGCGAAATGTTAAGCGCAAAGGCTTTCCCAACACTATATGTCACCTTTTGAAACAAAAGGTCAGACAAAGGATCATATTTTGGAGGGTGAAAACCGTGAATCAGCGGTGGCTGTTGGAAACCATTCGGAGGCTGCAGACGAGTGGGCTGTATCAGAAATTGGACGACTGGGCCATGGCCGCAGCGATGACGGTGCATAGGACGATGCAAGAGATTGAGAAAGTGAGACTGCCGCCGGATATTATAGGGTTGGAAAAATTGTCAATCATATTTTCATTGGGTATGGGTGCTCATTGCGCTGGGATTGCCGTTTTCATAGTGGAGTACCGCTGGTTAAGTCGCTTGCGGGAAACTGGGAATAATAAAATATAAAAATCCACTAAATTGTATGCAATTGACAATGGAACAATACTACAAAAAATCGTCAGCAGAGACAATATTTTCATTAAAAGTAAAGTGGGCTGTGTTTACCGATGAGTCAGCAATTCAGATATACCGTATGTGAAACGCATTGTGGCTGTACCGGTTTCATCATTCCAGTCCATTAGAAGTCTTTCCAAAGAAGAACTAAAATCTTTCCAAATCTCAAGGTCATGATGCAGCAGGTACAACGTAAATACAACCACATGCATAAGCTCTAAATGCCTCATGCTAGAATTAGTCAAGAACATCGCTGTTTTAGTTTTCTTTGTAGTTGTTACAAGTTCTTACTACTTGCACAAGGACTATCAGAGAACAAGATCTTGTACCTAGAGGCGCACGAAGAGCCTGACGGCTAGGAGTGAGTGAATGATGCCGAAGTTGTTATCGTTATCACAAGCCAGTCGTGGTCATCCAGTGTTTGTCTATATGTGCATCTGCAGTAGAATGTGTGCGACACAGAAGACGAGTATTTTTCAGTATTAAAGTAAGTACATAGCATCCAATGGAGCGTGTACTGCTAGTCGGCAACGAAAATAACTTCGCTACACAGCAACTTTTTTTCAAAGTCTGGCATACTACTTGCATCGCGTCGTGGTACACATTACATAACTAATTAATACGACAAGCAACCAGGAAAAATTATATTGCCACGTAAATTTCTTTTCGCAATTCGACTCCACGTGTTGACTGAAGGTTACGCGACACGAGGAAAACTTTTGTTAAAGTTAACCATATTTTATTTTGTTCCATATGCTCCAAAAACGAAACCATATACATGCACAGGGTAATGGGTGTACAGCAACATTCAACCCCTGCCCAGGATGCAAGGTCAGCTTTTAAGCCTGAACCTGAAATGGACAAGTACATATTATGTCTTATAGGTTTAAATATAAATTCCTCAGACTGAAAGTAGCTGCTGCGAAATGCACATCTGTTACACACACACAGCTAAACACTATATAGTTGAAACCGGAACCATGCCATTTTTAGACAATGTCGTTTGGTAAAATCTTTGACGGGAAGCGGGTGTTGGTGACTGGCGCAGGACGCGGTGAGTTTTCAGTCGACATGTATCATCATAACATTATTACTGACTAATTTTTATAAGGACAGTTTTGTCGGTGAGTCAAATATTTGAAGAAATGTGCATATTTTTATCACAAAATTGATGCTATAAGGAATTGGCCGAGCCATTGTCGCAGCTCTACATTCTCATGGAGCTGTCGTTTACGCACTCTCCAAAACGCAGGAAAAATTGGACTCGCTCAAAAGCGAATTTCCAAATGTGATTCCAATTTGTGTCGACCTTGCCAATTGGGACGAGACGAGAAAAGCGGTGGAGACATTGGAACGCATGGATGCCTTGATCAACAATGCTGGAGTTATAGCTACCCAAGGGTTTCTCCAAATATCCCCCGAGATTTTCGATAGGTACATTACATACATACTTGCAAAAAACAGTCTAAACGCATCTATTTTTTAAAAATCAAGGACAAATCAAGGAATTTGTCTTAATTCTTCTAGACAGATTGATGTTAATCTGAAGGCGGTTATAAATGTTAGTCAAATCGTAACAGGAAAGATGATTGCAGAAGGGAAACCCGGAGCAATTGTAAACATCTCGTCCATGGTATGTGCAGAACAACATTTTTACGGTTTTCACCTTCCTAACAAGTGACGAGTAAAACAACGTAACAAATTTTGTTACTACAAAAGGCAGGGAAACGAGCCGTAGCAACCATTGGGGCATACTGCTGCACAAAAGCAGGTTTGGAAATGCTGTCTCGCGTAATGGCTGTGGAACTGGGGCCTCACAAGATCACCGTAAACTGTGTGAACCCTGCTTTTGTGGCAACCGAAATGACCGACCTATTTGTCCAGTCTGTGGCTAATTCTGAAGGTGACGACCGGTCTTTTGAGGAGCTGCGTGAAGAGTTGTGGCAAACAATTTATGGTCGAACCCCGACGAAGGAATTTAACATGCCAATGGAAGATGTGGTGAACGCTGTGTTATTTCTTGCTTCTGGGCTAACATCCCAAATTACTGGAAGCAATATTGCTGTTGATGGAGGTTTTCTCGTAGCTTGAATGCGAAAAGAAAAGGCCGACTGACATACACCTTCAATGTACTACTAAAACTGATTTTTGTTTTGAAATTTGCCACCACCTCGAATTAAAATCATAAAAAGCTAGCCTATGAAAATGTATTTTTTGCAATAAAACTTAGCTTTACCTATTTTGATTGTATCATAATTGGCAATTAAAAACTAGGCAATTAGGCATGCTGTCAGCCTGTGCACTAATACCATGATAATTTCAATATTAATAACGATAAAAAAGGAACTGCATCTGTACGAAGTAGAAACTATAAAACGTAGCGGTCGGAAGCATTTTTCATGATACATTTCCCCAGCCAATATTTAATATGGTGCTTCATGCATTTAGTGCATCTAGTTGGTCTGGTCGATTTAAGAATTGTGTGAAATGTTATGAAATTAATAGTCTGTAACATCGATTAAATTTTACCAAACCGTACCCTATAATGAGTAGCACGGAGTTAGCTCATTTACAAAAATTTGAATAGTAAATATAGCAGAAAGTAGAAATGAAGTTTGTCACCAAACGAGGTGTCATTTTAGAGGATATACAACAAGCCTACTATTTTTTTTGGGGGGGGGGGGAGGGGGGGGGGGGAACTTGTGAACAAGTCGGCGAAAGTGAGTGACCATAATAATATGAAGTATTTGTAACAAATCCTTCCTTGGTCTCTTTTTAACTGCTAATTGATGTGCTGCAGTAATACTGCAAAAATTTATTAAAGTTTATTTTCAAATTTTTACCTGCATCCCATCGCGTAGCAAAGAACTTAAGAAGGCTTTTTATGAAAGTTGGCTCACTTTATTTGTGAAGCCACTGTGAATATTATAAAAAAATCATTACTCTAAGTTATATGTGTTTCGTTGGTGGGCAATGAAAATCGTCGTGCCCTACAACTTTTGCCCAAAACCCGGCATCACAATACAATACTATCACCTTGTCATTTGTTAATATGGAAAAACCCCTGTAGAGAATGTTAAACTGACTTCTGTTCTCACTTTGTCTCCACGTCTTAAGGTTGCAGGACACTGAGAAACCTGTTCCAAGCAATACTGTTTAACATGTACTGTGTTGCTTCACAATACTGGGTTGCGGTCATTCATCTGAATCCCAGTATCTATATAAACGTGGCTATATCAACATAGCAGCATTCAACCCTGAGCTATCAACGTACAAGGTCAGTTTTTAAGGTTGAATCAAAACTAGTTGCTGCTAAAAGCAAATCTCTCCTGCCAACGCGTAGTAATGATGTAAGAATCAAGGCAATAGGTAAATACGTACACTTTGATTTTTAGAAAATGTCCTTTGGTAATATCTTCGTCGGAAAGCGTGTGTTGGTGACTGGGGCAGGACGCGGTGAGTTTTCTTTCGAGAATTGTCAGCAAAATATATAGTACGGTGCCGTGCCTTGTTTCATTACTGAATAATCATAGGTGACGCTCATGGTCACTGACAACCGGTTGGTAACATCACATATCGTATCCCATTATATACTAAACAAAATGGGGTTAGTTTCTTGCACTTCTACGTTTTATATACGGTAACAATGTGGGCTGGTGATTTACTCACGACCAATAAACTCACATGTATATCCATGTTGGACTCTGGTGTTGCAGTTTGTTAACTCACTTTCAGAGTTAATGTAGCTGCTGCAAAAGACACACGTTCAGCTCAGCTACATTCAGCAATAAAACTGAATCGTGATAATATATAATTTCCTGATTTTCCAGTATGTCATTTGGAAAGGTTTTTGAAGGGAAGAGGGTCTTAGTGACAGGTGCAGGACGTGGTATGTAATACAAAATCGCATTTTTATTATGCGAATGCAATATCAGAGACAATAGAATAAAAATATTGTTCTCTTTTAAGGAATTGGCCGGGCTGTTGTAGCAGCCCTCTATTCTCATGGAGCTGTAGTATACGCACTCTCCAAAACGCAGGAAAAATTGGACTCGCTCAAAAGCGAATTTCCAAATGTGATTCCAATTTGCGTCGACATTGCCAATTGGGACGAGACGAGAAAAGCGGTGGAGCCTTTAGAACGGATGGATGCCTTGATCAACAATGCAGGAATTGGGGCGCCACAAGAATTTCTTCAAATCACTCCGGATCTTTTTGATTTGTATGTAAATTTTTGCATCTGCTATTTTTGAAGTTTACGAAACTAAATCATACTCGTTCGTATTAACATAATAGGCAAATGAATGTCAACCTGAAGGCGGTTGTAAATATTGGTCAAGTCGTGGCAGCAAAGATGATTGCAGAAGACAAGCCAGGAGCGATTGTCAACATTTCGTCCATTGTAAGCCAATAAAGTTATTGTTGATTACGGCTTCCTTTTTTATTTAAAATTTGTCCATTTATTGTAACAGGCAGGAAAAAATGCGACGCCAACCATTGGTGCTTACTGCTGCTCAAAAGCAGGTTTGGAAATGTTGTCTCGCGTAATGGCTGTGGAGCTGGGACGGCACAAGATCACTGTAAACTGTGTAAACCCCGCGTTTGTGGCAACTGAAATGACCGACATGTGGATCATGTCCAGGGCTAATCCTGAAGGCGACAGTCGTTCATTTGAAGAGTTGCGTGAAGACCTGTGGCAAACATATTTTGGTCGAACTCCATCGAAAAATTTCAGTATGCCGATGAGTGATGTTGTGAATGCAGTATTGTTTTTCGCCTCCGGACTGACGTCGCAAATCACTGGAAATAATCTCGCAGTTGATGGTGGCTTTCTTGTTGCGTAAAGAGTAGTAAATACCGCAAAAAAAATTAATTTGGTTTCGGAGTCGTTTGCGTGCCAGCTTGACTAAACACAAACCAATTACTCAATTAGTAATTTTGGATTGCACACAAATCTCATTCATATTCTTTTGCGTTAGTAGTCGTGCTCGTTATGATGTAAAATAATAGCTAACTGTTACTCTTGTTGCCAATAATATCAAATTCAAATGTCTGATCAAGCTATCTGGGAACGGCAACATGATGTAGTAATTTAATTACATACCTTTTCACTATGCACTTTGAGAAGATTGCTTACAACATGACAACGTTCGTACCCAGTAACATGTAGATTTGATGTTTGACCTTATATTTTTCTATCGTTCCTTCAATTTTCTCATGAATAAAGAATCAATTGCTCTCTCTCCAATTTAACAGACTATCGTGGGCACAAAAAGTCCAATTTCGTGTGCCTGCTCACCTTGACTCAGTTTCTTACTTTCACAAATTCGGCAAGTACAACTCTCTATTTCTAAACAAATTCACACTTTCACATATAAGTAGACATGCATAATCTACATAATATTATACACAGATTTTACATACATACATATACATTACCAATAATAATATTTGCAGCCTGTTGCAGTTTTCCGAGTCTTGAATTCTGAATTTTGAAGGCAGTTTGCTCAGCCACTAATAATTAGTTGGTGATAAAAAATGCTGTGAAGAAATAAATATTTTGTCATGATTCTCTAAGATAGTGTTTCAGGCAAGCTTTTGAAAAAATAGGAGTATGTATTACTACAAGTATTAAATATATTTATTGGTATAGGTATAAATAACTATATTGCCAATTGTAGTTATGGGTTAACTAACAATAATTCTTGGCATTCCCGACACTGGCGAGTACACGAGCTTGTAAGTGATCTTTAAATATTTATGCGTACGTAGTACGTGGTTCTAGAAAAATAACTATTTGCAGTCAGTAGTATAGTATCTTTATAGTACGTGTGTTTAAATGCGGGCCCCAAGGTGCAATTGATTTTTCTACTAAATTACCGAAAGCGACTTAACCCCGGTTCGTCGATTTTTATTAAATATCTATCAAGTGAGAAAACATGTACAAATCACATATTCGTTAATGCAATTTCGAAATTATATCATTACAGATTTTTGTATTTCGAAGTTAATGCTAATTTAGCATAATTGCTTAAGAAAATGAGCTCGCAATAGGCAACTGTAGGAGAGGTTTCAAAACTTCACCTTGAACATGATTACTTTTTTACGTTGAATTTTGCTTTGGTTTCGCATGCAAATACGAGAGTCGTCAGGCACTTTAAGGCTTCTTGTAGACAAAATTACTTTTACAAATATTTACAAACCGGAATAATTGTGGCTGTTTCAATCAACGTAAAAATTGGAAGCATAATGTTGAGTTTCAAAATGCTGGTCAAATTCTGAGCAATCAAACATGATTTTAGGTACATAATGACTGATTTACAACAGTTTTTGAAATAACAATTGAATTTCTACTGAAATTGCGGAGTGCCCATCAGACAATAATTGCTGTCCATCAGAATGCCAACATATTGGAGCCTGGTTGGCTCCACATTTCACACTAGTCCAAAAACCACTCACCATGCAACTCCAAGCACTAACTTCAAGAATTGTCACATACTTCTTTCCTTACCTGCCCCCCTTCCCCTTTCACTGGAACTTGTCATTTACGTACTTGGTCTTCACCAAACCCCGATCCAAATGGATCCCTTGGGCCTTGTCTATCGCGTACATAGCGCTTATCGCCTGTTGCTGCTACTACGTCGCCTTTTTCACCTATTTAATTCCGAATTGGAACAAAAGAAGATCCGTTCTCATATACGTTATCGTAGAAGCCAGTGGTGGAAGCGCTCTAGCAGTTATTGCCTTCATTACGATTTCACTGGCTCGGAAACAAGGATCCCGAGCCCTACTCCATGGTGCGAATCACATTCTTCATCTGGAAAACTGGCTGTTCTCTGGTACATTTAGACAGATAAATCTAAATCAGCACTAACGGAGAGTTGCATAATTGTGTATGTAAATTAGTGTTATATTCGTTCCAGCATTTTATCTCAACAGAGAAGATAACCGCTTCCAAGACTTCTTTCCTGACACATACATACTGCTGCTAGTTATCGTCTTGACCTTATCACCATTTGCCTGCACACCAATACTCATCTACTTGGATATGGACGTTTCGTACGTCCTTTTGGAGTCCATTTATCCAGACTCGAAATCCAAGGTGGACAGGTTCACGATTCTGGTCTTTCGCTCAGTTCCACTATTTCTCCTGATAGGTGAAGTCGCTCGTTGCATTGCCGTTTCCAATTCGGCAATGATGGTGGTTTTGAGTAGCATCGGGAAAATATTGCTCATCCTTCGGAAGATGAACAACAGTGTCCTTTTTATGAAAACATACACAAGATTGGCAGTTGCATACAGCTTTATCCAGATCTACTTGTTTGACGCTTTATTGTACATTATTGGCTTCTGCTTTTTGGCAACGATTCTCTGTCTGTGGGTTTGTATCGACGGGTTTCGCAAAATACCTCCAGTGATTCACTTGGGCTTCATTTGCACCGCCTTGTTTCTAGTTGGAGGTAATTTCATCATATTTCCAAAAGTGATCCGAACCTTTGAAAATTGCAAGAAAATCTTGGAAGTTCGAAGAATCCGGTGTCGAGGCACGTATTTTGGGTACAAGTCTAAGGATAAAAAATACGCATTGTTACGTGTTATCGCGTTTCGGCCACTGAAGTGCCGTCTTGGCTCAGTACTTGACTGGGATTGCAGGGCAACAGTTGGATTTTGGAATGCCATCACTTTACGATGGTTGGATGCTGTTCTCTTGCTTGATTTTTAATTCAAAATTTAACATGTACAAAGTCATTGAGATGAGACTGCACAGGCTCTTTGTAAATATTTGCTGTTTATATAAGTTTAATATTTGTATTAGTTTTTGTTATACTAAGCATTAATGAACCGTTAAAACATATATTAGTCATTGCGCGTTGGTCGCAAAATACAAACGTTGAAATAAAAACGTAATTTTGTCTTCTTTAGCAAACTTTCGTTTTCAGATACTGATGCAATCGTGGAGTTGACATGTTTTGCAATATCACTCCAGTATACAAATGGAAATCGATCCTAAATTCACAATAACACACCAATGCGGCGCCCCTAATTTTGGATGTGATAGTCGATAGCTTTCTCAATCATTAAAAGTCAACAACGATGACCGCATCACAAATACGAATTGTCATCATCCAAAAGTAATTCACTAAAAAGGCTCTATTAAAACTGCAAAACTGACCACATCTCATTCTCAAAGGAGCAACAGCCCTAAAACTCTTTTCCACAAAGTCCCTCGAACTCCCCTTGAGTCGAAGTTCCGACTCGATTCTCACTCTTTTCATGTAAATCATCGGCAACATTTCGAGCGAGTCGCTCGTTTTCGTTACATGAGGTAAAACAACGGCTTGCACAATCAAGGTAGCCACGGCAAGAATGATTATCCCTATATGAAGAAGTGGGGCGATTCTTCTTCGACTTTTGACGCATACCCACATGAAGCCTACAGTGCTCCAAAAGGCCATATTTATAGCGTAGAAAATAATACTCGTAATGAGTCTAGCATAACTATTGTGAAATATGTAGAGCATCTTGTACAGTTTCGCAAATTCCTCAGGTCCGCGATTCGGATCTTTGAGAATCTTTGATAGTTGCTCCAATCGATCCAGAATGAGGCAGAACAAGATCAGCAAAAATAAAAATGCCCGGGTAGCCTCCACTGCCATTACGTAAAGTAAAGTCAGCCTACAAATCCATCCCAGAGCAATCCACATCCTGTTTTTGGAGGAGAAAGCAATTTCGTCTAGGGGAAAGTAGACAGCGTCGAGATTTTCGTAAATAACTCCAATCACAACGATGACTGGCATGACCGTCCCAATTCCTGCTGCTCCACACATTACAAAGCCATAAACGTCAGATTTTATTATTGTCAAAAGGTCCCGTGCCTTTGTTGATGGTATCCACTTTTCTTTTCTGGAATACACTGAAATAATTTGAATTACATAAAACCTTAATTAAAGCGGCGATGCAGAAAAAACTCAGACTTACTCGCAATAAAGTATGAAGAAACCTTCAGAAACTGATTAGCAGCAGTTTGCAGCGAGATTCCGTTCTTCCGACAAAGGTGACCGATTTCAGTGAGCCCGAAACAAAAAGTGCAACCTAGAAACGCTATCAGCGCGTTGATTCTGTGAAAGTCTGGATGAGACTTGAGGAATCCATAGACAATCCCTGCGTATCCGTAAATCGCTGAATTTAATACAACGAAGTAATATGTCAACCTTGACAGAATGCGAATTGTTTTAGATGCTTTGAACTGAATGCCCTGAATATTGGCATTCCACTGAACAGGAAAGGGGTATGTGTACCAAAAGGCTTTGGATAAAATACGAAAGGATAAATCTTGCAAGTTCAACATCGCTAGTGTTGTGTGATGTGGTCAGTAAATGATGAATGACAAAACTCTTCACTTCACTTCACCACGTCGCCAAAAATTGCAGTAAGTCGTGTTCAAACACTGAATTGTTAGATTTTGATTTGTAGTGCGACATTCGACAAGGAATTAGTGCTCTCTTGTATATTGAAAAATAGCTACATCTTTGCCAATTCCCCCAGCAAGTACAATAACTATGCCATTTCACGTAACAGCCTTCATTATGCTTTTATGATTAAAGATTCATTTCGACTAATGGGTATGAATTCAAAATAGTACTATGAATATTGCATACATCCATTACAAACTGAAAACAAATCAATCCTTGGTTGATTTAGAATCACAAATACAAATGGATTTGTGATATTTTTGCAAATGCCAGTAAACCACTGGAAATGTCAATCTTTGTGGAAATTGTAGTTAGTGCTCAGAATCAATATTTTTCCCACATTACCCATAAACTAGCTACGCTGCATGTATGTATGAATGTAGAGTAAAAGTATTTTGCCACATGTCTGCCTACAAATCCTTGGACAGTCAGTGTTCAGAACTATTTTACGTTCCTAAAAATTAATAAATGCAGGAACGTAAATTTACGTTCCTGGAATGTAAATTTACGTTCCTTTTAGAAAAT
>JAHZMW010002550.1:0-13924 GCA_027743745.1 Alloscopus bannaensis
CTGGAAAAGATGCGACATCCTGACCGAATGAAGGGTCCTTTACTCCCGAAGAACCAGTTTCCTCCACTAACTCCCCGCAAGTTGCGTAGACAGAAAACTCCTCCGAGTACGATTTTGGATAAATCTTCCAAAAACACAAAAGTATTAATTCATTTACGGCAAAAATTACATCAATTTTAACGTATTACACCTAAAAAATACTTCACGTAAAGTAAAAATTAGCAAAACAAGGATTCTAAACTGCTTTTGTACCTGTCGGCCCTGTCAGCAGATGACGTTTACCCAATACACCCAAGTTTGGCACATCTCACAGTTCTGTGCATCTGGTAAGAATGTGAGAGTATGTTGCTCACTAGGTGCAGAAGAAAGGACCACCATGAAACCGTGTATGTATGCCGTGTGCATGCAGTACAGAGAAAGCGTTAGGAAATGCTTCGCTGTATGAATACACATAAATAAGTTCTCTTCAATTAAAGTCAAGAGTTGAAGGGATTTTTAAAACTTCGCTTTTCTTTATTTTATATGTGCAATGGAGTCAATCTCCGCAAGTTTTTTTGTTTTTTTTTGTTCATTTTGTGTGAAGTTTTAAATTTTTCGAATATCAANGTTTTAAATTTTTCGAATATCAAGATACACCTGCAATCGAATGCTTTTTCTTTGCTGATATATTTTCATATCGCTGTGTGTATACCAAATTTTCATAACAGTTTCTTACGACCTTTTTTTAAAATATGTATTAATTTAATTGTATAGTATAATATGGTTTAAACTTGAAAGAATATTAGACTTCCACCTAGTAAACGCACTAAAAAACGAAGAAAAAAAACGCAAGAATGTGCTGACGATGAACAACAAAAAATTAGTAATGTTTCCACAAATCTTTAGAGAACAATGAGAATTTTTCGAAATAGAAATCTACATATATGTACAATACGCAAAAAAGTCAAACTACCATCAACAATTGATAACAGCGATATTTGAGAGATGAAAAGTATATATATACACGTCATTCTTAAATATGCGTGATAGCGATCATTAAATAGGTCCTAAAACGACATTGACCATGTAATATTTAATTTATAGAGATAACATGTTGTGTGAACATATACAGAGATAACCGCTTTATATAGCTTTTAAAGATCTCAAACATTATCAATCCATGAACAAGTTTCAACAGCGATTCATATACACATAACATGATGGAGTACGCACGAAATAAGAATTCTCTTTTTTGTACAAGAATGTTACGAAATTTGGAAATATAGACGCGAACTACACGAATAACCGTTTAAATAACAACGTTGAAAACTCTAATCTGTATTTTAGCGTTTCGATCGATTTTTAAACAAATGCGTGGCACAAGAGTCAAGATGATACCCTAATAATTGGAACTACGTGGAATCTTAATCAAATCGATCGCTTGAATATTGAATTATCTACAGATTGCTGTAAATTTGAAAAAATCATTTTTTTTTGCAAAATACCTCATCATAGCCGAATGCATAAGAAAAAATGAATTTGGTTAACTTTTCCCTGATTGATTCCTCTGTGTAAAATTTGGTCTGGAATTTTTCTTACAATTCTCAAACGAATATTAATCTTGGATGGAACAAAGTAATTCTATCCTGCTGCGTGGCCGTAAGAAAGTTTATAGTTTGTTAGACATCAGTAGAGAATACAGTCTACGGAGGCATTTGTTCTAGATGATAAGCTTACTTTACAATTTATAGCTATGATTTCCTCGTAGCCAATTCCTCATGCTATAACGTCAACACTGTACGAAATCAAAGCAACTTCTTCCGCCATGTTCTACGTAATTGTTCTGTGTAGCCTTTTGTGCTAAAAAGCTATATTATAATATACCAAACTAATCCCCCAATTAATTTTAACCCTTCTCCCAATTCCAACAAAGAAACTAGCATCATAGAGGATTAGAGCAACTGTAAGTAATATAATAATTTATGTATTGTATCGATATATTTCACACAATTCCTTACGTAGTACCAAGGGTCTCATTAAAAAGTTACGAGTACAATTAAACGTTTTGCAGAAATACGACAAGAGATCTCGCTAGAACATTTTTAGGACTTGAAATAGGACAAACAATATATAAAGTTCGCTGTTGTAGAGAACTTTTTATTACTCTGGCGTTTCCTACACTTATTGTATCATAAAATGTATGCCTATACGCAACTCATTAATTTACATTTTGATTACACGTACACGACACGTTCTTCCTAACTTACTTACATTTATCATGCCTTCACGTTACGATTACAGTAATATGTGATCTGAAAGTGATGAGTAAAATCCTGAGAATTGGTACAATATATGGTATACTCTGGCCTAGACAAGTAGGCGACGATCACTGAAGAAATAACTAATAATCCTTAAAAAAACTTACATACGTTCAATTCAACGAATAACTCAATAATAAATGCAAATCAACCAGCTAACACACATCTCATACAGCCTTGCATCTTCTATTTTTTTAGTGTTAAAGGAACTCGTTTTGTTCTTCTGCTCTCCGGTACTAAAAACTATTCACTAAAATAATTGCGAAGCGAAGAAGACAGAAAAATCCGATATACACACAAAATGGTATTCGGTAAAACATTTATTTAACATTTCTCATACAAAATGTATGGGGATGGATATTGCATCGGAATGAACTTGTCGAAGGCGAATGTATTTACGTAAAGATGCGAGATGGAGGCAAATTTGTTGTCTATAAAGCTTGCTTGTCAGCTCAACAATACGCCAAATTCCTTCTGGCTCCTTCAAACAATGCAGAGTAAACCTAGCTTTCTCTCGGGTTAGAGGAAATCGATCAAAAAATTATACATACAACAGTAGGTTTAATTGAATCGTTTCAGACTTTCTAAGTTGAAATTTGGATAATGATGTGTAATTGTGTAAATAACCTCAACTCGTGCAAGTTGCAGCTTGCAAAAAAAACTGCTTTCACACGCTTTCCTCGTCAATCTCGGGTGATAAATTGTTGACAGAAGCGCAAGGGAAAGTTGTTAAAAGATGACTTGTTACAATTTTCTCCTAAAATACGTACATTTCATCAAACTCGAACACGCTCGTCTTTCGTCACTGCACATTTTTTGTAGCTAATAAGTTAGTAGACACACAAATTACAATCAAATGTCAAGGCTCCAAGTGATTAGCAAAAGATTTACCAATATTGCGTGCCACGGTGCCGTACGATTACACTCAGAGAATTACACAGAAAGCTTCTCGTTTGCAAAAGTGAGAGAGGCAGGAGCGATGCGATGATTAGTGTGATTCTCTACTGTGAAGTAATCAAATCCGCGAACATAAAGGGCACTCTTCGGGTCACTCTATTTAAACTAATTTACAAAAGGCCAAGTCAACTTTGATCATACCCTGAAAATGAGGAATCAGATAATCTTTCCAAACTTTCACCCAAAAGTGAAAGTATGCTTTCACCTTGCTCTTTTAAAAATAGTGAGGCTTGTACTTTACCGTTTCACGAGCACAATCAAAGTTGACTCACATCTGCATAATTCTAGTTGTACAACAATCGGAAGCGATGTTCAAGATGTCTTGTTATGTGCTATTGTTGATTAATAAAGAACTATTGCGATGCTGCAAGATCTTTTTTTTATCAGTGACATGAAAATAGCAGCTAAACATAATTTATTAATTACTAGAGTAAAACCAAGCAATTGTGTGTGATACTTTTGCTTTGTTGTTCTACAACAGACTCTGGAAAAGGCATAGCTAATTAATGTTATACAAATAGTGATGTTGTTTTCCCGGCACACCTTTTCGAAGGAAGAACTTTTCTTCGACCAATTCTTACACGGAACAAGCGAATGAACCACATGAAAAGGCGTTTATTGCTCACATTATTGTTGAGCGCGAGGTGAAACTCTATTGGGCACTTTTCAGTTTGTAAGATTACATTTTTGCATATCTACGTCATTGACATGTTACGAAGCGGTGTTTTGTGATCTACGAAAAAATGGACTAGTACTATAGTCAGCAACTATCGTGTCTACTACGCTGATCCACAACGACATTTTGAAACCTTTGCATAAGAATATGTTCACTCAGAGCACAGAGGAACCTACATTAAGTGTTAAGGATAAACTTTTCAAGAAGATACACATCACTCTTATTTCACCAAGAGTTCCCAGCTTGTCAAAACGGCAAGACTAAATAAGTATACAAACACTCGTCTTAGACTTATGTGTAGTCTGGTTTTCCTCACAAACATCCGCATTCATTCTAGAGTCTTTACACACGGTTGATTAAACTTTCACCGTCTAAAAATGCTACAAAAAAAACCTGCTAAAAACTGACAAGAAATAAAGAGCTGTTGCAGGCAGAGAACCTCATCACCTCTTTTTTTACACACATGCACTTGCCGTAATTTATATAAATTATCAGTCTTAAAGGAATTCCAGATTATATAATATTATCAATATTCATAAATACGAACTAGAACATATGAGGTATGGTTGTGCCACTGTTCATCAGCAATACATATTAGAACAAAGCGGAACCAAGTTGTTTCCTTATTAAAAGTCTTGTAACGCATGTCACATCAATGACATATTGATGCAACATGCATATTATTAACCACTGTGCAAACCCTGTCATGCAAATTTATCCATCCACTCGTTTTGAGGATAACGGTACGACTACAAAATTTACGTTTTGCTTCAGCCGCAGAGAAAAAATGGAATCTTGAGGATGACACTTGTCAAAGGATGTGAAAATTTAAAGATGACTTCCTTCTAAAAATCTCTGTGTTAAAGCTCTACATGAAAGAACTTTGACACATTTTTACTCTGCTGATCTCGTCAGTCAGTGCTATATATTAATAGCCAATTGATGCGGTTTTATACTTCTCTGTGAATGCAATACGCTGAACAAAACAGCTTTTTTCAGTTTGTGATTGGGTCTACGTAGCGCAAACAAGATCAAAACTTGGCTCTTCGCGTGCCATTTAAATAACAATGTAAACCTTTACATTTGGTGGGTCAATATTGTGATATAGTATGTAGCTTAATACACTGGAAATCGTGCCTACTCTTCCTTATTACCAAAAAGTTTACCCTCGCCAGAAATTTTCAGTATAAAAACATTCACACTTTCCTTCACGAATTACGGAAAATGTCACCCAAAACTTGTAGTAACCCAATAAATGAACACCGCATGTTGTTACTCATATACAAAGAAAATTGGATATAATAAATGCAAAACAATACCTACTTGAACGAACAACGTCTCAAAAATGTGCAGCAGGATGATTGGAAATGTTGCCTACAACGCATGAGATGATGGACTTCTACTGGTCATACAAGAATTATGATTAATAATTACAATTCAGTATAACTACCCTAAAAAACGGCAGTTGTAATTGGTTTATGTATATGTACATAGGTATATCTTCCCATTTTATGGTAAATGGAATTATTTTAAAAATTACACCTTTACAAGAGAGTCCTCTGCCCTAGTTGGATGGAATATTAAACATGTTTCGAGAGAGAGAGAGAGAGAGAAAACATAATCCTATGCAATACGGTAGTTGTAGTGTAGCTCCATCTTTTCCCATACGTGTATAAACAGACATCGTACATACCATGGCTTTAAAACAAAGAATAGGCTATAAGATACCAACACCAGCCCACTGGATTCATCCGTGATCAACTTCACACATAACACAACAATCCCATGAACATGTAATTGTGAAAATTTAAATCAACCCATGAAGTCAATTATATTTTTATATCTGAAGACCGTAAGTTGTACTTTGGCCACGACGCTCGCTGCCAATCCACATTTAGTCATGTTAGTAACATAAAATTTAGCAACTTCTGAAACGGGTTGGGCAAAATCTGAAATGCAAAACGCATGTCAACTAATTCAGAATGCGTTTAAAGCCAGAGTATTTCACTCTTGAAATTACAAGTCTGACAATACATTACAACACGGTGTAAGTGGATCATACTCGATCACCTTCTTCTACTTCATCTCATTCTCTCGATTATACATTACGGAATCAAGATGCAAAACGTTTTAACCCTGAGTCAGATCTATGAGCCAATATACATTAGTTTTTGGATATCGTATTGAAAGCGCTGATTAGGCTCCTAGGGTTAACCACTACTAGAATAGATGTCAACGACTTTTTAGAAAAAGTCAGGTTCGTGTTCACCTTTACGATTGCCTACACGAAGGCAGAGCAATAAATATATGTATAACAAGTTATTATCAAGACCTGCCAGACTATTATGACTACACGACGGCACTCAAACTTGTGTACACACTCCAGAAGATGTTGCCACACACGCTAGGTTCTATAGCGTAATTTGTACCAAAACAAGATACGAACAGACGGAGACGTCGTCATCGCCGTCATGAGATGATGCTCTACATACACTGCCTGAATGAATGGTTTACTAGGTATTTAGGCGTATACTTACGAATTTCCTTTGTGTAACAAATGCAAGAAGAGGAAGAATCTGAATTAAGAACCAACAGGTTTCAGTTTTTAGCTAATCTGAAATCCTCTAAGCTGTGCAACCATCTTCCTGTTTTGAGCGGATTTCACGTTTTTTTTGGCAAGATAATTTGGCCTTCTCACGTTGAAAAACTAATCTGGAAGTGTTTCTCTCTTTTCCTCGCATTTCTTTGAATTGGTAATCAAGCAGATTTCAGATAGACTTTTGATATTTTCTTGGAATAACCACAAACCATAAACAAAAAGGGCTTTTGAAAATCAGTATAACCTCTCCCTGCGCTTTGATAAATATAATAGTTCACGTCTCTACATATTACGTATTTATAGAAGGATGTTGTTGGCGCAACATTTACAATCTACACAACTGCCCACTACTACACATAGCAAGAGTCACTCTAGAAATTTACATTTACAATATCCGCAGATTCACTATCCATTCTGTGACACCTAAGCAATACAAGCATCATTTGGGATTTGACTGGAGAGCCGCAGTTATCTGAGCCCACAAGTCCTTCTTGCAAGCTTTCGACCTGAATTGTGAACACAAAATCAGTGTAATCAGTCACCTGAATCTCAATAACAGATACATGTTAATTTTTGTGCTGTAATGTTTGGTTTACCGTCTCAAGTTCACCGCCGACTGACCCTGCTGGTGTTGGTTCCCATTGTCGCGTGCTCCTTGCAGAAACTGCGCAAAACATGTACAAAAAATTATAATATAATGCTACTTCGATGAACAAATACAATGATCTGACTGACAACCTGGTGAAAGTCTTTGCACTGACCTGAGCAGCAGTAACTGGGATGTTTTCAACATTTTCCCATAGGGGGCATAGAACCGCCTTGCGGTGGCGGCATATGCCCACCCTGAAGAAATCCACCGCCCGGGTTCATCATGACGTTTCCACAGTTCATCTTAATTAAAGTATATTTATGCCATTGTTAGAAATGATCAAATCCCTCCGAGATTGTCAGGCATCAACTTTAAATTAAACATGTAATACCTGAGGCTGTCCTGGTTGTCTGCTATTCATGAGCTGAAGACTTCCCTGTGGCATTCCGTGACCATTCGGTGGAAGCAACAGTTGACCGTTGGGTACGACACCAGAGGGAATCTGTCCGGGATGAGCATTCGAAGCAAGGACCATCGCCCCCTGCTGACCTGACTGCTGCCCGAGCCCACCCTGACCGCCGGACCCATTCGTGATGGCAAGCACGTGGGAGCTGCTGTTGATGCTGACAGAGTGCTGATGGTGTTGGTTCGAGGACATGTGCTGGACGTGTCCTGCCATAGATACACCAGCAATTCCAATGCTACCATTCACAGTGACCGGATGACCTGGTACCGGTGCAGCAGCGACGACAGCCATTTGCGGTGCACTACACGACGTGACACCGACCATGTTGGAGTTGTGGTGATGGTTCACCCCGAGCTGGCTGTTCATCACACTCATGTGGGAATGAGTGACTGGAAAGTACTGCGCAGGTGCTTGTCGCATGTTCAAGTGGGAATGTGGGTTCGTGGGTCCACTTGTTGTCGAGATGGGGACGGGTGGGTAGTACTGGAGGGCAGCTCCCGTGTTCACCATCGAGTGAGAGTGACCGTGATTATGGCCGTGACCATGATGAGAATGTTGATTGTGCATCGGGTTTCCGAAAGGAGGTGGTCCAACCTGGTTTTGTTGGCTACCCTGTGGCGGTTGTTGTTGTGTGCTGTAGTAGCTGGCTGTCGAGGTGGAGACACCAGCATTGCCCGGTCCGTTGGGCTGAACAAAACAAATTATTAAATTAATTTGTATTCCAATTTGTCATCCTATGACACTAGTTCTGATTTTAGCGATATGATACGTACCTGATAGATGACTTGTCCATACACGTAGTTCCCTGGAACAGGATTGAACGCAGGAATGAATGGAACCTGTGCGTATGGCGCGGCATACGGAATGCTCGCCAAATGAGGGCCTGGCATTGGATACACTGAGCCGCCATGCTGGGGCTGATGTGGCATTTGGGAGGGTGGTGGCTGAATCTGAATAATATCCATTGGCCCTTGAACATTTGAAGGACCAGCTCCACCACCGGACGGCGGTGGTGGAGGTGGATTGTTCGGATTCACGGGAGGAAGTCCCGTCTGAGGCGACACAACAACTTGATGACCGTGAGCACCTGGATTCAATGCATCCAAACTTGATTCCAACGACAGGAGGGTGTCGTGGTGTATATCGTCGTTGAGAACATCAACATCCAGAGGAAGGTGCTATGCAATGAGAAAGTACCATTGTAAAATATCACAAAACAACAGAGTCACTCAAAGAATACGGGAAAAAAATCAGTAATTAATGTTACCTTTTGGTACAACGAGTACCATTGTCGAGCAACGTCGAACAAAACCTCTGGGTACACACCACCACCTTTCGCAGCGGACTCAACGGTAAGACAAGCCTTCTCCAACATGCCATCGCTCTGTTCCTTGCACTGAAAAAATATAACCAGAAAACGTGACGCATGTCCTACTGCTTCAAATAAACTCGCAATATTTATATATACATATATAAGTTAATCATTTTACCTGCAGAATAGCCCTGTGAATTTCATTGGGATTGAGAGCATGAGCGTGAGGTAAGCAGGACAATGCGAGTTCTGCGGCGGCCCTCACCATATTAGCATCTCCCCGAGAAGCCCGATCGGCTATCGTCACAGCTTCTGTTGGGGTCAGGTGAGTCTCCCAAGTGTCAATCAAAAATGCGATGGCTGGTGCACCAATTTCCATTGCTTGGCCTGGAAAAAACAAACAAACAATATTATCCAATTTTTAAACCCACATCTTTGTAAGTCTCAACAAATTTCTGAGTTTCCTGTCAGCTTACCTGTTATCCAAGAGACGTGACTGGAATACGTCCTGCTCAACCAATTCGGACTGACAGCGTTGTGAAGTCCCAATGCGTACAAACCAATGTGAAATGCGCACATGTGTAAAGCTCGATGTGGTCCTCTAGGATTTTGTCCATTACTAGGCTGAGTGAACAGGCTCTGGTTACTGGAGCCTCCGGCTTTGCCCAGCACAATCTTTGCCAGTTCGAACATGAAGTGAGCTCCAGCCTCTGACGGTTGATTGGGGAGAACGGGGTATGACCTCTTCCCTTTGAAACGCACCGATTCCTTCCCAGACCTTCCTCCTGTAGGTTGAGACACCGTAGTGGTGGTGGCAATCTGAGTAGAGTTCTGTTGAGTGGTTGTACTTCCCCCCGCACTCGTGGAACTACTTTGTTGCTGCGAAGTTCCCGTCGAGCCTTGCGACCCTGCGGAAGCAGGACTTGTGCTAGACTGACTATTTGGAGTGTCTTCTCCTTCTACCGCCGGTCGGCTGGCGTTTGGAGAAATGCTGGCACTGCTTCCTTGTGAATTGCCAGTTGCTACTTCGCCACTCGCGTGTCCCACATCCGACTTCCCTGCTCCCACGCTTGAGCTGCAAGTGCTGGAACTGCTGCTCCCTCCACTCTCGTTAGTATTGCTGGAGGTACCGGGAACCGCAGGACTCGCTCCCACCAACCCACTTTGTTGACTCGCTCCGCTCGAAGCAGCATCTCTTCCACTGGATGACGGAGAGCAGCTGGACTCTTCGCCCTTGCCACTTCCACTGGCGCTGTTCCAAGCTGAGCCTAGAAGCGTCGTTGTAGGTGGGCTATTAGAGTAGTATGCGGATGGGAGGGGAACCTTGTACAACTGGTGGATTTCTCTGTCCAGCAACTTCTCCATGATCTTGGCCAACTTGTCAGAGTCGTCCTTGTAGTGCAGAAGCATGGCGAGCGCGAGGTCACCGCGTTGTCTTCGGGTGCCTTCGCACAAAAGCGGATGATCTGCCTCTGATACGTTTGCCTTGAGCCCAAGAGCTGCTACTGCTGCTTCAAAACCAAGGGCTTCGTCATTAGGCAAATGATACACGCCTGTTTGAAGATTACATCTTCCCTCTCGATTCGTCGGCATTACCAACGCATCGAAAATGAAGTTGGCGAGAACGAGTGGAAGGAGAGCTTCTCCGCGAGACTTGCAAGTGCCATCCTTGAGCGTTTGAGCTTTCATCCGAATCATATCCAACTCCTTTTGTCCAATCAAGATCCGTTTTAGTAGTTGCGCCAACTCTGCTTCCTGATTGGCAAGTTTCACCTCCAACGGCTTGGTGGACGCTGGGGGTCTAGCCAACTCGAGTCCAAACATGCCGACTTGGAAGGCGAGGCAGTAGTGGTCTGTATTCTCGGCAAGCACAGTGCAGAGAAAAGCACACTTGGCCAGTGTTGCTGAGGCAAGACAAGAGATTTGATGCGACAATGGGTTCACCTTCTTCCTCTTTCCCTTCCCCACAACTGACAAAGGAAGGTCGATGGACAAGTTGGGAGGATGTTCCAGCAACTCTCCGGCCAATCTGACGCCGAGTTTACAAGCTTCTTTAGAGTGGCCATGAGCATGAAGTCCTTCTGCCCTTGCAAATAACACTTCCCACTGGTCTTCAATCCGCCTCAAATTTGCAAACACGTTCCATCCAGCACCGTCCTTCTTCCCTGCAGCCCCATCCTCGGGACTCCCATTTTCTCCTCGCTTTGACAAGCCAACCGGAGCCTTGGGATCGTAATAGTAGAGTTGATACTCATCCCCACTCTGTTGGGAATCGGAAGAATCAAACTTCGCCCCTGGAACGGAGGGTACACCACTCCCGCTCCCTGCCACTCTGGAGGGATCTCGAGCAGATAGTGACGAGTCAGAGTCTGCATCCAAGTCCACCTCACAATCCCCTTCAAGTTCGTCGCTTGTCCCAGTGTTGTTCATGCTCAGCGTTTGAGAGGCGGAAGATCTTACCACCTTACTGTCAGTGACCACCCCTTCGTCATTGTCCACCTCCAGGTCCGGATCGTTGTCGTTGTCACAAAAGCCTTCCGAGCTCACACTGCTTCGGTTCCCGTTCCTTCCTCCTCCTCCGCTTAGCGGGAGCACAGCTTCACTGGAGGTGGATGGGCCGTCGCTGGATAATACTTTGCAATTTCCACTGGAGGATGAAGAGCCAGAAGCACTCATGACTGGCACATCATCGTCAAATGAGCTTTGCTCAAAGGATGCGTCCCTACTCACTCTGATCTTTAGACCTGACGCACTGATACTCTTCCCACTGGGAACGACTCGCCGCTCACTGCCCATCTCCTCGCTGAGCAGCAGTTCACCAGCAATCACTCCACTTCCCCCAGCCCCTCCAACGGCTCCAGAAGATGAATTACTTGTGCAATTGCTGTTGTTGCTTGCTCCTCCTCCTCCTCCGCCCTTTTGCTTTCTTGACTTTCCAGATTTTCCAGACTTTGAAGGTCCTGCAGTAGGACCACCACTACCACCACTTGTGGACGGACCTGGATTTTGACTAGGCCCAGGATTCGACGAATTCCGGTTCTGTCCTTCCGGTGGTCCACTTCCACGCTCACCCCCAAAATCAACACTTCGAGGCCGTTTCGAAGCGATCGGAATGCTACAGATTGTGGCAGACGAATGGAGGAGGTGATGTTCACCCGCTGGGTTGTTGAGGATGGCGTGAGAGGAGTGGATCATCCCGGTCTCTCCAGATCGGGAGTGGCCGTCGGAATGTCGGAAACACATGAATGGACAGTGATACTTTCGGCTCGATTCAGAATACGTGACCCCGGGAATCGGGTAGGAGTCCCAGGTCAAGTAGCAGGCCTCTATAGCTGGACGAAATCCAGGAAACACCTCCACGTCGTTCTTGAAACTGTTCGCGTGCTTCGATGTAGATGACGCGTTGCGGGATTTTGAAACTTTCTCCACTATTTTGACATGCCATTCCTGCAAACAAGAGACGAGAGTTACGTGTATGTTACATGTTACCACCATACATATTAGTTAAATGAATTGTAAATAATAAACTCACCCTAAATTGACTATGAAGTATACACCTTTCGTCAGGGGACAAGCCAGGGTTGAGAGCAGCTAATCTCCACAAACAAACGATCTCGTCACACAAACTGGACCCTGCATGTTGACACGCGTGAGCGTTGGAATTGACACTGTGATGCTTGCCTCCATGGCCCGAGTTTCCGTTGTGAAGAGCTACTTTTGTGTTGAACCACCAAACTAAAATCTAGAGTCATTGAAAAAATAATCAGATGAAGGTTGATCTTATTAAATAAATCACAGCTTGTAGCTATTGTCGAGGAGGCAAACCTGGTCACAGTTGAGACATTCCTCGGTGATGATTTCCAAAAGAGGGACGGCATTTCGATCTTCCCTTCGGAACATTTCACGAACGATGGACAACAGGTTCCACATTCCTTCTGGCTCACGCCCTCGCAATGGGCGAAGTAAGCTGCTCCACTCTGCGGACGCAGGCGGAGCAGCACTAGTTAAATAATTAACATCACTAAACACTATGGGTGCTGGAACACAAAACTTGATGAGAATCTTATGAATATTGCCGTGCAAAGTCCTCTCATCCAGATACCACGACGTTTGCTCGTTTACTGAAGCTCCAGCCGTTGGATCCGGAGCACCTCGCAGCTGCAGTCACGCAAAATTAAAAGAAAAATTAACACACATCATTTCATTCAGTTTTCTATGTTTCATTCTACTGTTTTTCTACAAAGTCTTACAGTATTAATAGCTGAGCGTTGAGATGAGAGCAGTTCATCGAGGAGACGCTGTGCAGTTGGCAATATCTGTTGTGGCAACTCACTGATGAGGTATTGAGCAAATTTCTGTAACTGATCTCGATGCAGGCGTGAGAGCGACTCGCTGACAGGGGCTCGCAATGTTACATCCTTCGACTGAAAAGAAGCAAAATATTTTGCCAATATTTCATCTATGTCTCAAGTAAAAGTTTGCCTATTCTCTCTCTGCATACCTGGAATATTCGGTGAAGACAAACTGCAACAACGTGACCACACCAATTAGTGCTCGCATTACAGGTGCACGTACAAGATGTTACCCTCCGTCTATCAAATGTAACTGCCACCTTATGCGACTCCCTCATGTTCGGCTTCACCGTAGCACTCAGATGAAATCCTGAACATCCAAAATAAAGAAAATGTATTTTAGACAATAAAGAAATTTAAACTCACGTGAATAAAGTCACAATTGCTTACCAATCTGTAAGATATCGCTGACACTGTCATTCCTGAAGAGTTTCTCCCCCTTCTGAAACTCCTCCGCGGAGCCATTTGCCAAGCAGGAGTACAACCGAATGTCCTCCTCGTGCTCGGGAAAGCTCCAAAACGCAATGCGCAACTGCAACTGCTCAGGAACAGGTGGGAACACGCGCTCAACCATCTCAAATGGGATGTGGGACGCCACACACTTGGCCGACATCTCCACCAAACTGAAGGTGGGAATTCCATCCGGAGACTTTCCATTTCCAAGGGACGAGGAGGA
>JAHZMW010002551.1:0-10170 GCA_027743745.1 Alloscopus bannaensis
AGCCTCCGGGGTTTAGACGTTGGAGCAAGAATTGAGCATAAATGCGACGAAGGCCACTTACACGTTGGACCCACAGTCAGGACTTGTATGCCTGATGGATTCTACTCGGAGTTCCCACCCGTTTGCAGATGTAAGCCTTTTTTTTACACCCTTCTTTTCTCCTTTCACATTTTGACCTCGATACGAGAAGAAATCATATCATGATTCCTACATTCCTCATAAATCAAAACCGGTGAAGTAGGTATTTATAGGTGGATTTATAAAAAGACTGCATACAACCACCTATTAGAAGAGGAAGAAACCGAGCATCGTGCTCATAAATGGGATATTAAATGGAAAGGGAGTAATTAGCCGAGATTTCTGCGGTAATAAAACATTCAAGTGTCAGAACATCATCTATAGAATGCGCATAAAGCAACTTTTCTTTTTGCAGACTTTCATGTAGAATTCCACTCTAAACACACTACATCAATATATAATACATATAAATATATAAACTTGTTGTAGTGAATCCTCTTCTCTGACAGGAATCGAATATAATGCACACAAGACGTCCTGTCGTGCAGCATGACTCCATTTGCTGTATGCAATTTTATTTTAAAATCAAAAGGCAAAGAGACAGTATACACTCTATATGACTCTATGTGAGTTTTTTCATGATGAGCATCAATATATTATTGTTCATATTGCCAGTCAAACGTTGTCATCATCACTTGATTAAATCTCAAAAAATTGAGAGACAGAGTGGTCACTCGCTTCAAAATTGGTGATATTATCTTCCCCTCTGATTGTAGTCATTACGTGTGGCGATCGTGATTCACCTTTTATTTTTCCACATGTTCTTGCACATATCCAAAAAACCTGAACTTACTTTTCATTCATTCGCACATTAAAGAGGGTGCAATTTGCCTTTCCTTTTCTACAGAAAAGAGACTCTTGTTTCGGATGTGTTTTGAATCCTCTGAAATACTTAATGAATTGTGCGTGAGCTTGAGAGCTCAATTTTATGACATTTCCTACAACAACAAAAAACGACGCCTGTAATGTTTTAAGGTAGAATTTACGATTTAAGCATGTAAGAGTATGATATACACACCTAGTATGGTAGTGGTGATTATAAGTGATTGATACGTTTTTCCTGAGGATTTTGAGGAAGCTTGTTGCATGTTTTAGGGAAAATGTAGCGGTAGTCGTTGTAAACTTTGCGTCGTGTTTGGCCTAGATGCATGTCAATGAGTAGAGTCTTTGATTCTGACAAACTTTCCGACTTTTTTGTACTTATCTTATGAGCCTCGGCGAAATACACCTATTTAGTTTGAATAGTAGGAGAGTAGCGTTTGAGAAAATTTGGTCGAGGTTTTGGACAAGCATAAGATAGCATTCATATTTTTTATGAATGTATTTAGTCAAGTTATACGAGATATGTTTTAAGTAAATCTCTTTTCTTTTCAAAATGTGTAAAAATTACTCAAAACTCTTGTGTATAATTCTAAGAATTGTTAGACACAGGGTTGAGCCACCTTTTGTAGAAATTTTGTGAATTATCGCAGAGAAAAATGAAATTAGCAAAGCTGCCTTTTTTACAAGTGTGCAATGGAGCGTTGTGTGAAATGTGGTTTAGTTTGACAGATGGAATCTTTGAGATTTCTGTAAAGTTATAGATTTTATTGTAACGTATTGTGCAAATCCATAAAACCTCAGACCATTATTCTCACGCTAAAAATGCTCATCGAATAGGATTATTGAGAGAGGAAGAGGAAAAGTGAGATATACTTGACAACATGCCAAAAAGTAGTATACATATCCATGGTTGAAATGGCACATGTCTTGCAATTATGTAGTTTAAAGAGCTAATACTATTTCGCTGAAAGTGGGTTTTTGAGAACATTGTTTTTATCTTGTACAATATGGTGTAATGCAATGACACGGTCAAGGTAGCACAAGAATCGAAGATGAAAAATATATTGCAGGAAGGAAAATAAGGTTGAACACACCATTAAGCTTAAGAGTATTGAGTTGCACCACTTAAAAAAATTTACTATTGTGTCAATAAGCTCTGATGTGTCATCCTCTTCAAACTTTGATGCTTCTGTGTGCATTTGAGCTTCAAGATGACGCTTTCGATGGAAAATAGTACAAACAACTTAAATTTTTGTTCCACAGCTCGTCACGATATGCATATGATTATCGATTGGCTATGGAAGAGGAGTGTTGAAAAGCATGGCTAATGTGCTGAAAACAGTTACGTAGTCTACTTTGTGGTTGATTAGTGATCGTGTGCAGTACTAAATGCTAAAAGATGTACTCTGTTCTCTTTTTAGTTTAGCAAGAAATAGTAATCATGCAAAAATACACTGAGAGTGGCTCATCAGAGAGTGTGTGTTTAATGAACCTGAAAAATAGAGATGAAGATTGTTGCTCGATGTGCTTGTTGTAAATGGAGTCGAATTGATTACTTCATTTTGTGATACCTAAATCAATGCGTATTTCATACTATGGACAGGTTATTTTTAGATTTTTTTTGTGAAAAGTGTCACAGTAGCTTCAGGAAATTGATGAGCTATTTCATGGATTTAAGTCGCGTTTACTTGAGACGTTGTGACTTGAACAAATCAATCGATAAATATACAGATTACGCAATTCTGATTACGTCAAGATTGTCGACACTATGTCACGAAAGTTCACATGACACATTATTACCCGATCACTGAGATTACGGTGTGATTAGGCCAACTTCAAAAAATGAGAGCTGATGACGATATTTTTAGATTTTTTCTTGTGAAAAGTGTCACAGTAGCTTCAGGAAATTGATGAGCTATTTCATGGATTTAAGTCGCGTTTACTTTTGAGACGTTGTGACTTGAACAAATCAATCGATAAATATGCAAATTGCGTATTCGAATTCTGATTACGTCAAGATTGTCGACACTATGTCACGAAAGTTCACATGACACATTATTACCCGATCACTGAGATTACGGTGTGATTAGTCCAACTTCAAAAAATGAGAGCTGATGACGATGAGTTCTTTTTTTTTGCAACCACAAAAGCATTTTCAATCGAAAAGTAGATACGTAAGGGACGAAGGTATTGCTGTTATATTCTTTTAAAAGATTAGAGTATTGTCCAAAATTATTTCGAGATGCAGTCAACGATTTCATATAATTTTGAAAACGTATCTTTAGAATCACAGAGATTCATGAGAATAATGATGATCCCCGTCCATTGCGATGTAAATATGACATATAACAATACAACAATACCTCAAATCGACTACAGTATTACGTAAAACGTTTCTTAAATGAATCTTGAAACAATCGTTGAAGAAGCTGGTGAAATTTAAATACTACGACATAAGAATGTTGTAAGCATCCTTTTATTTTGCAAACATCTTACACATACACAATCATCTTTATAAACTTTCCACAACATTTTTTAGCAACTATTTTCTCTTCTACAATGTCCCCTGCAATTAGCTCTGTGTCTCCCTTGTATATTTATGCTCACACAAGAATCATACATTAAAACATCACAATTGTTCTTTGATGACCCACTTTTCTCGGATACTTTACCTTTTTCCTCTGACTTCTTATTACACTCACGTACCCAAGACACGAGAGATATTATGCGAAGCGGAAAAAAAATACTGTTTTCCATTCAATGACCGGCTGCCTCACTGACTGAAGCCTAAAAATACGTTTCCTTCTTCCTATAGCAAAAAAGCCATGTATAAAAAATTACATCTCAGAGTAAGTGACTGCAAACCTAATATTAGCCACACACAATGCGGCTTTCATCCCTCTCACACTTTTGTGCATTTAACGTCATTACAGAACTCATGAAGACATTACGCACCTGTGATAATGACAATGATGGCAGAGCTAGCGGTTTCTATTCTCATGTCCCTGTCATTCTGACAAGTGACGGGAATGAATAATAAAGATGATGATCTCACAGAGATGAGCACTGTATACGTGCGTCTTACCCGTTTTTAGAAACAAAGCCTGAAGTTTAGAGACGTGGGCTAAATGGGGAACAACGGTGTGGGACGCCTGACGCTTTGAAGATTATGTTTAAGTCGAGACTTTGGGGAGTGAGCTCGGAGAAAACAGTTTTATGATAAATGACCAAACTGCGTTACGTGTGGGCATCCACTTATTATAAGCATACTCGGCTCTGAAATTTTATTATAAATCAAGGCAGCCTCTCGTGTAATTACACATCGTGTCCAATTTACAAAAGGAACCCACAATCGACAAAATTTGCATATTGAGCCAAACGCTAAAAGCCCTGCGAGCTTATGCATAAATTTATAATCATTTATAATCATCAATCAATGGTATCATGTATATATAGCTTGTTATTTTTACCATTTTTTCTTCCTTCTCTCTTGTCATTAGACTTAGAATGTGGACCCCCAGCTCAAGTGCCAAACGGTCGTTACACCCTCCTGAACGGGACCCGGTCGTACAAGTCAATGGTCCGCTACTCGTGCGACGAAGGGTTCGCCATGGTGGGTCGGAATGATTTGATGTGTGACCTCGATCAAAGATGGAACGGACCGCCACCCCGATGCGAAGCTTTGATTTGTCCGGATCCCCCAACGATTAAGAATGGCGACTACGAAATCTCCGAGAGATCCGGCAATTCTTTCACGGTCCTTTACAAGTGTTCTGCAAACTTCCGGTTGGTTGGGGACGACAAGATTGTCTGCAATGAAGGCAGCTATGACCGAGCTCCGCCGGAATGCCGGAGGAAGGCTGCGCCAGGAAGTGTGAGACCTTCGAGTACCTCGTCATCGACGGCTTCGTCAGGATCGCCGTCTTCGAGGAGGACAACAAGCACGGAAGCAGCTCCTCAGGAGCCTACGCATAGTTATGAAGGAGAAGATGGGTATCCTGACGAAGGTCAGAATGAGGACCAGTACCAACACGTTGACGGCACTCATTACGCCCATGAGGAAGATGAGGGGCAGGATGAGTCTCATAGTGAGGGTACTAAACCTGCGGAGCCTTCGGATAACCTTGCGGGCGACAAGAAGGACAAAATTAACCATGAAGAGCCCGACAACGAAGTTTCGGAAAGTAATCAAATAATTAAGGAGAGGAAGCCGGGGGTTGACTTCCCGAAAACGGTGGAGATTCAGAATACCGACTCGTCTGCCGTTGCGAGGCTCAATATTGGTAACATAACATTTTTTGACAAATTCCGAATCAAGTTCAGTATGACGATATGGTCTGCGGTTCGTTAATCCTGCGAAACCTCTAATTAAAGTCCCGTTTTCTAATCCGATTTTATTTGACGAAGGACACGTGTGTCATTTTAAGACTTCCAAAAATATATGTGTTTCTGGCGCAAGCAAGCAAATCCTAATTTCCCAACATCCCAGACGTTTCTAATTAGGAGGCATATGGCTCAATAAAAGAGAGCTGTGTAATCTCTATACATAAAAAATGGTACTCCTATCCATATAGTAAACTCAAGCTCTTTTTGCAACAGGTGGCATGATCGCTTTGGCCGTCTTTGGTGGACTCATCCTCCTCCTCACTGTGGTCACTGTGATTGTTCTCCTCATCCGCAGGTATGATTTCAATAAAAATTTTCATAAAATTTTTACATAAATAATGGTATAAGTGCTATTTAAAAAAATTCATGCTTCCAGTTTGTTTTTAAATATGACTAAAAAAACGAAGCTGAAGATATTTTTAATCCTTTTTTTAAAAAAAGTAGAGCAGTTTTTAAAAAAGCTTTGTAATCCGTAATGGAATTTGTTTTAGTAAGAGGTAGAAATTAGTAGACCAAGAGCTACCCAGTAGAGTATTTTTTATACATGTAGTTTTTTTTACAAGAACCACTTCCCTCGGACAAAAGTGTGTGCATGGTCTCTGACTGTTATATTTATTTGCTGCCCTACTTGAGTACTGACTTAAAACCGCTTTGCATGCGAACGGGAGTCCCGTTTCGAGAAATACAAATAACATTTTAATTTTGTTTCTCTGTCGCTCTCATTAACGTGAATAACTTGACAAAATTAGCCTCTAATCCGCGAACCACTTTCATTCATGAAATCTTATTCATAAAAAATGCTAGCGACAAAGGCAAGTATTCCAATGACGGTAGGCCTGCCTACTGCAACTGTGAATGTCGCCGGTGTCGCCGTGAAGCTCGAAGTGGTCATGGTGGTCATGGTGGTGGCACCGGAGGATCAGAAGGAGATCACACCGATGACACCAATGGAGCGAGGCAATACCACACGACAACAGCGAGGGTCACGACGGTCGACGCGGAAAGGCCTGGGAAGGCCTCGAAACTCTTTACGTTGCTCGCCTTGCCATTTCCAGACCAAAACGTGGGGAGACGCTATTTGGACGACCCGAATTGTCGGAAGTGGGCTGGCTACTTTTCACAACAACAGCAAGACGACCAGCCAAGGGCTTGCTAATGGCGGAGGTTATCGAAGAACCTGCCAAAAAGAACAGTGTGCCAGTTTTGTCATGAGCTCCACAAGTCAAATTTTTATAGTCAATTTCCAACTGCCATAATTACTGAAAAAAGTACAAAATTTGGAAGCACCGGAACATTCAAGAGGATATCGAAGAATTTCATGCAAAATCATGAAAGCGAGCTTGGATCAGGAATTAAGCACCTGAAAATGATCCGCTTCCGTGTTTCTCGTTCAACTGTGCCATTTTTCTTCACATCACCGCATATCTTGTAACCGTTTCAACCGTCGTCAGTAAATATACAAAAAAATAATGTTGACCACCAAAAAGGGTGCCGAGGGAAGGCAAGTCTTTAAACTTTGGAAAGCCACTTAAAGCCACAATTTTTTCCACACTCAGCAAATGTCGCCAGCGTCGGATTGCACAACGCCAAAAATCAGCACACACATTATAAATCCTAAGGGAAAAAATTGTATAAAAAATCACCACCTCCACCAATATACCACCATAAATCACCATTCTCCAATATATTTTTTAACACAATTGCGACACCATTTTACAGCCGCAAAGCACACAGGATTTCGCTACTTATCACAACTCACTTCGTAATGATTCACATTTTTTGCATGGAAAACACCATTCTCAAGCTCCTTTGTATCTGCGACGTTTTTACGGAAACTATAGATGAGCTGTGACGCGTTCGTAAGGTGGCATCGTTTTGATGTTATTTTACGCTCGTCAACCACAGAATTGCACACTTCAATGCACATTTCATGGTCAACCCGTGGTTTCTACTGAAAAACAAGCATATTTGCGATTATTCCTCGGAAAAGGAGTTACCTATGTAAATAGAATTAAGTTCTGAACTAAAATCTATTGTCGACCTTGAAAAGTTAGTGATGCTTGAATAATGATTATGTTCATGCTTTGGTTTTGTAAATTTTGGGGGGATTTTTTGCTTTTCCAGTAAACTAAGCACCTCTTCAAAATGCTCTAATTTATGTACTACTCATCTAATCACAGCTTATCATGTTTCCACCACCTCCACACTTGTCCATATCTTCAATGACTAAACTTGCTTATCATTCGGACCTGTTTGCAGGAGCCAAGTCAAAGGAGGCAAGCACGAGCGACACCGCGGCTCCCCTGACAGCCACACAATCACCTCCGTCGACTCCGGCTCGGACGCTGGCCTCGGCCGTTTGTACCGCCGGGCATGGGACTCTTTGGCTGCCACCGGAGGTCCTCCAACAGCTTCCACAACGATTACAGACAAAAGTCGCGGCAAGATCCCGAAAGACACTTTGGACTACCGGAACAGACTCCCGTCCGTCGAGGGGCTGCGAGACGATGGGGAAATGATTGTGCACGACGCACTCCCAAGGAAGCATCATCATCACCATCATCACGGCTACCATCACCACCACCACAATCATAATGACGGCACTGGGAGCGAATGGGGTCGCTCTGTGAGGTCACACAGGAGTCGATACTAAAAAGCATAGGAATCATACTCAAAAATTTGTATCATGAAAAAATGCTCGATTCGTACATACACGAGCCGCAATCACATTTCAAAACGTTAAAAAAATTGGCGTTAGAAATTTTGAGGAAATTTAGATATCACAAATAATGTTACAATGCAGAGAAAAGTGGGTGTAGTAGTAATATAATGAATTCATTTGCAACTCTGTGACTTCCATTCTGTCTTCTGGATGATAAGTATGATTTGTTGGGATTTTTTTTTGTAGTCACAATTCTACGAAGACACTCAGGTATGTCGCACAAAAAATAAGAAAAGACCTTTTTTTTTAGTTTAGAAATGTTGCGGCGACTAATTGATGTCTTGTAATTCACTTTATAAAAAGTAATCTCGGTGAAAGTATTTTCTAGGTCTTTTCTATGTTACGGATGTAAAAAAAGGACCTTTCCTGTGTTTTTTGCATTTTTTATACATATAATAAGCGCTGTAGCGTTTCATATATAAATGTATTTTTATGACGTTTTTATCATTAGTGTAATAATGTTACGTTGATTGCTACGTGAAAGTGATATTTTTTAAAAAGCGAAAATATATTCTGCAGTTTGATAGGAAGTTAATGTATAATGCATTTTTAATCAGTTTTTAGACATATTAGCTCACTTCAACGCGTTTTTATACTTCACAAAATTTTATATGCTCCGACCGCAAAAAAAAATTGTTGTATATTTTTTAAAATCCTCCTTTTAAAAAATTAATCAATCTGCAAGTGCCAATTAGCGAGAGAAGATTAAGTTTGGACAAAATGAGCAAATGTGTATTTTTAGAGAGGATCAAGAGAATTTTTAGGAAATACTTAACACCTGAAGTGCTCACACATTTTGTATCTGTAAATTGAAGAAAAACGGGAAAAGAAACTGTATATCAATACCAATTGGTAGAGGTTTCCCAAACCCATGAAATGCTTGACCATATTATTTTTCTACAAAAAATTTAACACTACCGAAATAACTATTTAAGAACCTCTTGACGCAATAAGTGTATACAATAAACTGTGTAAAAACTACACAACTTTCTTGACATTGTTTACTCTCGTCTTTCCAGTGGAAGAGTTGCAATATTCTGACTTTGTATGATGTGCCTAATGCGTAAAAAAATAGTTACAGATATAATTAATGTGTGTGATTGTTAAAAATCTTTTTAGTGTCTCCTATAATATAACGCGCGTATATGTGTCCAGCCTTTATTTATTCAAAGCAAAGCTTCGATAGCTGAGATTTTAAGTATTTTTGTTGGCTAACCACATTTAGGAAATGATTGTACTTGCATAATCATAGAGAATGACTGACGACAAGATGACTGTACAGATACCAACACTTTTCATGCTCTGAAATGTATAACTTAGAGTAACTGTTGTTTCCTACATTTGTCACAGCTTCAGGTGTTGTTACCGAATTCGGATGATTTTTAAATAGAAAACCATCGTTCTGAAATTGAACTCGGGTGTTTTAGTAGTTTAGTGTAGCAGTAAATAATGTTATGTTGTGTATGTGTGACGTGACAAAGGCCACATTTTGATGATCTAGAATATAATGACATGATGTCGCGGTGAAAAAAAGGAGTTTGCGTAGTAATGTTTAATGATTTAACGGTAAGGACGACTTGCTAATCGCTGAATAAAGAATTATTCATAAAAATATAGTTATATTCGTATGTAAAACAATCGTTTGCATAAAACCGCATAACGATGATTTACGACTCCTCTTGGTCTGGAGGTGGCGTATGAAAAAAGTTGAGGTCATTCTCGTCCAAGTACACCCTGGCAGAACATTCATTATCGACGACTACACAAGAAAAAAGTCATAATCATTATGGTATTGTTATGTAATGCCTTATCTAACCCTGATAAGAGAAATGACTCGACTCGGGGCAAGTTGAGATCTTACAATTCATAGCTTGAGAAAACAAAGGGGATTCAGTCGCGTCGGCCAAAGGGATTTGGGGGAAGCAAGGGTTATCATCGTCGTCTTCGTCGTCATCATCGGTGTCTGAAAGATGGCCATCGTTGGATCCCATGCGTCGGACGACATCGCCACTTCTCCTTGGAGAGCTTCGGGGGAAGAGTGGTTGAGGCAAATCGGAACCGCTGAGATTGTCGCTGCTCCCTTGAACTGAAGCCGGGATGTCTGTCTCGGATAAGGTGAACATGTTGAAAATGTCTCGGCCTAACTCCTCAGATATCCCGAT
>JAHZMW010002552.1:0-10885 GCA_027743745.1 Alloscopus bannaensis
AGAAGAAAGTTTTTTAAAGGTTTGGAGACACTTTCTCCTTGAAACCGGTTTGGAAGCAGTGGTGCACTTGAACGGGTAGAAGTTCGTGTGTGTGTGTGTGTGGTTTTTTCTTAGAGAAGAATGGAGAGACGCGACATGTGCATAAGATTATCATCATAGTTTTCTTTATACATTTCTAGCCCAAAAGTTGACTCGCGTGGTATAAGACTATGATTATAGTTGTAGTAATAATAAGGGAAATCTTGTCGCGCGCACTCACCAAACCAATGTTAACTAATTGATTATCATGGGAAGGAAAAGGAGAAAAGTGAGTTGAGAAGAGAGTGTGTGTATGATAAAGTGTCGTCGACTACGGAGTTGACTCTTGCTCCTCTGTGTTTACGCTTCACTTGCTCTATTCATTAGTGGTTCGCACACTGCGGGAGAGTACGAAGCGAGCCAATATTAGTTTTCTGCATTCATGTATTATCTAGGTCACCGAATCCAATACACAGGTAAAGGGAGCAGATAATCTGCATGTCACGCCACACACATATTACTATTCTCTCGCTACATCGTCATCTCTTTTTTTCACAAAAAAACTCCTGTCTTGTCTCTCTGATATCCTTGTGTTCACTGTTCCGCTCTCCACTTGTACACATGTACACACACGCGTGTGTTCTGTAGTCAAGAGTCTCAAAATTCATGTCGACATGGTTTTTCCGCTCCTTTTTCCAATATTTGTCACTGTCGCAAGCTTATGCACGGTTCTGGCATCCGGACTCCACCCAAAACTCTCCATGTGGTCTATACATTGAGAAAAAAGTTTTCCCGTGGAAATACAAGTGAAGAGGAGTAAAAGAAAAAAAGTGCTCTGTCACTTTGCTCAAATGCTCAATATGTTTTTTCTATCTTCTTTCCTCCTATTTTCACTACAGTGATATGTCATGCGGTTTCTTTATCCAGTAAACATCAGGTATATGTGAGGCATCACACATACAGACCACGACGGAGTAGGAAAAAAATAAACGAGAGCAATATGTTAAGTTTTTGTATGTGCCTATTTGTCAAACGGGATGCATCACACGTAAAAAAATATGTATCTTCGCCCTGTGTATGCGACATTGCATAATATTATTCTTTACAATCTCTCTTTCACACACACACTGAGAGATAAGCTGCTGTGGGTGAGCTACTCGGTCTTGGTGTGTCGAGAGTAGTTATAGTCGAGATAGGTATAAAAATTGTCAATATTTCATGTTCAAGTGTCACATACGTCTTCAACTCGACAAATGTAATGCATACATCAGAACATCATCGTGATCATCGTCGTGCTGAGTTTTTTTTCTGGTGGGCTTTCTACTACTAACATGATGTTGGGTTGCCCTTGTGCTCTCCAATATCCCATTTTTCGTAACAAAGGTGAGCGTTGCATTCTCCGTTAGAGTGTGCACAAGTAGGAGAGAAACACGTCCTTTGTGCTACCATGTGGCCTATTGTGTAATCGTTTATTTGAATACCTCTCTCGCTCGTTGTTGTACTTGCTTCGTCGAATTTTCTACGTTTTTTTTAACCATTACATGCGTGACAACGAGTGAGAGGAGAGTGCGCTCGTCTGAAATTACACACATCATCGTCGTATTGTGATTGCACGGTTATTGGTTGTCCAGAGAAAAATGAGACGAATTGAAGTGGTGATGATAACACAAAATGATACAATGTAAACTTTGCCCGGTAAATATTGTAGTGAGAGAAAGAAAAATATATATGTTGGCAAGATAAAATTTATCAATCAACCACATCCATATCCTCTTCCTATGGGCATCCTTTTTTGCGTGACTTTTATATGAATGTCGTTTTTCCTGGACTGGACTCTCTCTCCATGTATTTTATTTATCCTTTCGTTCTCACAGACAGCGAAACATAACAAATGTGTAATCGCTTTCTGCTGTCCAGTATTTGTGGTGGTCGATAAATGTTGATTGTTCACTTCTTGAGCAAACACTCGTGTACAGCTGGAATGAGCTACAGAGCCTAGAGATATACACAAAACTCCTCAAATCATCTCCGCTATCATTATCGATACTTGCGTTTATTTTGGGACTGTGTGTACACTGTAATTGCGTAGTTGGTTGCATGTTGTTTCGCAATGCCCCATTTGCGTCTATTTAAGCTGTAAAATGTGGGTCCTTCCATTTCTATTACTTTTGTCTGACAGTATTCCGCAGCAGAGTGGTATGAGTTGTTGTTATCCACTTGTCGTTCTCAAGATGATGGAAGAGATGTCGAGAAATGATGAATGCGTCATTTTCGAAATTGGTCGTGTTTTGAGAAATAACAAGAATGTGGCATACACGAGATCATATACTAGTTAGTGTGAGTCCTCTTCCAGAGAATGAACATGAGTAGCAAGAGGCAATTTGAATGAGTGTTTCTTATTTTCGGTCAAGGGTGGTTATAATCAAATTGAACGAAAATGAAAGATTATGGCTTCGTTTCGAGCATCTGCGCCATTCTCATGGTTCGAGGAGAAAAAAAGTCCACTCCATTTTCCTCAAGAAAAAATGATTGCACCATGTCTTGACATTGTTATACAAATATGTACACCGGACTGTAACATACTTTTGGTGGGAGATGCGGTGGTTTTGCGGCAGAAAGATTCTTTTCCATTGGAAAAAGGGAGAAGAGAGAAAGAGAGAGAGAGAGAGATTGTGTGTGGTCTTCGTTAACCTACACTTTTGTTCTATAAAACGGGAGTTCTATAAAACGTGAAGAGGTGCACAGTCTGTTGAAAATGAAGTCTCTTTTGTTTTTTATTACAAACTTTGTATAGCGCAGTAAAAAAGTAGAGTAGCTCATGAAGACTTAAGACTTTCTCTCTAGCTTTAAGGTTTTTAAGCAACAGGGAAAAACGAAGGAGAGGAGCAGCTCATCGTTCTCGTCTCCGTATTTTTATTTACTTGACTTTTCTCCTCCGAAAGAGTTTGTGTTGGGGAAAGTTATGCCTGATGGACGGATGTTATGACCAGAGAGAGAGAGAGCCAAGAAACGAGATTGAAATGTTAGCTGGAGCCACGTTTGAAACTATCATCGTTTACCAACACGAAAAGAAAGTGAGTGGTTTAGTCTCTGTCTGCTCTCTTTCTCCCTTTATTATCCTGCTATGTGGTGAAGGAGCTCTTGGTGATGACGATGATACTTCTTTTCGAAGATACAGATGGAGAAATGAACCCGGTGTGGTGGTAGAGGCACATGTATTTATCGTTTAGGTATGGTTTGCAGTAGGTCCTGAATTTTTCCGACTCCACTCTTTCTTCTCTCCCTATATTATAGGTATCTATCCATTCTGTTATCCCATCCTGAGGGAGTGTTAGTACGCAGTTGAACTAAATGAGGTCTGAAATAAAGGTTTTTTGTAAATATTTGAAAAGGTACGCTACCCCAGACGTTTCCCCCGCTCGACCCAAAGAAACAAAACACAAAACTCGCGTAAATGTAAACGAGACAACAAGGAGCTTTATACTTGTTCAGTTCCTTTGTTATTTACAGTGGAAACGTTGACTCGCTGACTTCCTTTTTTTCTCCACACGCTCTCGTAGCACCTATTTTTCTTCTCAATGTCGGTAGGTTTTTTTCGTGATGAGTGGAAGGAAGAGTTGAAATGAAAAACGTAACGTGGAAAAAATAATATAAAAACAATCCCAAAAGGTATTCCCTTCGTTTTATGTCTTTGTCATCATTATGACACGGCTCTGGTGCGCCAACCTAACATTTCCTGTTTGTCTGTCGGCTGTCTATATATTCAACAATGGGAAGAAGGGTGGAGAAGGGTATAATATATTTTTCGCGTGGAAAATGCAGCGGCAATCTTTGTTAGGATCGTGTGTGTGACGAAGGTGCTTGAATGAAAAGAGTGAAGGAAAAAAATAAAGGTAGATATGGACAGGGACTTTGGGACCATCTTTTGATAGCATATCTTCCTAGATGAAGGAGAAAGTCTACAAGGATGTTCCTGGATAACTTTTCTCACTCAAACCCGAATATTCTTGTGTGTGTGTGTGAATACATGTTTTCGCAGAAGCTAAGTGTATATGCCATGCCGCATCCTGTGACTTATAAAGCTGCTATGAGACGCCAAGATCCGTTTTTTGAAGGGGAAAGGGATAAAATATAAGAGGCAAAGGAGGAAGGAAGAAGAGTGTGTATTCAATTGAATGGGATGGATATGCCGAAGATGGCATGGCACAGGGTGGGTCTTTCACACACCTTCTAACGGCCCTCTAAAGTCTTTAAGATACACCCTCTAAATGGGGTTGTAGTCAGTAATACTCGTATATGTTCATAAGTGCAATATCGCCAATGTACTTAACCTTCATCATTCGAATTTTCTCCATCTCTCTCTTCAGATATAGTTTATTGAAATAGATTCATGCGGTATACTTATACCAGCTGATATCTCCTATGGATGAGGCGGCGAGAGAGAGAATATTATGAAATACGTGTGTATTACATTATATTGAGGGAAAATAAGTGAAAGAGGTCTCATGAAATTTTTCAGGATGGGATAGTCTTTAGACATAAATTCTCTTTTATTGCATTATCCTCTCTCTCTCATCACTACCCTGAGAACACTAAAGCTATATGTACAAGGATGATATCTGTTCTTTTTTTATATAGACGTCGGTCGTCTTCCTTTGTGTACATATGATGATGCAAAAGAATTGAGTATGTGTACGCGTTTTTTCTCTCTCCTTCTTTTCCCCTCAATAGCCTCTTATATTCATTTTTAGTGAGTGCACTTTTGGGAGAGAGTAAAAAAGGTGAGCGGTACATTATACAACAAATAAAAAGAGTCATATTCCCAAGAAGTGTACTTCTTCTTTCTCTTTTCTCTTTCTCTCACTCCAACTTACCACTTTCTCACTTTCACTTTTTCTTGGTAGGCTTTCCTCTGGTCACAGGCAGTGTGTGGAGGTATTTTCAGAGAGACCCTTTTCCGCGATAAAGTTTTTTCTTCTTTTTTAAAAAGAAACCAGGAGATATAAGAACATCACTTTGGTCCTTCGGTCCTCTCTGCCTTCCGTCCTTGGTAAACAGAGAGTGTGCGGATATGGGAATGCTGCAAGATCAGCACTTTCCTCTTGAGTTCCCTTCTTCTTCTTTTTTTGTTGAAAGCGACCAACTCCAAACATCCGGATGATGAACCCAGAGCACCAGAGTACATATACTCATTTCCAATGCACTTATATAAAATACGTGGTACTACTGTTCCACTTTCCTTTGCAGATTTTTTTTTCTCTCGTCTCCTCCTTTCCTTTAGCTCCTCTCACGCTCTAGTGATCCGGGGTCGTGGAATAGAAAGTATTTGCAAGTATGTATATATTTAATCGGGAAACGGGTATGGAAATTTTTGTTTCCCCACTCTCCCACTCAACTCGGAATATTTTTCCGGTGTGTGTGAAATGTGAAATAAATGCATACAGATATGTCGACTAGATAAACTTTTTCTGCGCATTTTTTTTTCTTGTGTAATCGCCTCAATAAAAGAAACTCCGTTCATGCTCGATCCTCGCCTCTCCCTCTGTTCCCAGTTAGACGGAGAAAAGTTGTGTGTGAAAAGTCATGGAGTTCTTCCAAGAGTGGGCAATGCCTCGTGTTGTAAAGTGTTGTAAACCTCTCACCAACGCTCACAGTCTCTCACTGTATGCTGCAGTAGTTCCTTGCACTTTGCAAAAAGAATTTTGTTTTAGCTGTTGAACGAGGAAGAAAGTATAGTAATCATCGGACAGGAAAGGGGATAGAGAAAATCCGGAAAATTTTCACAACTTGTCTGCTGGTGGATCTTCCTGACCACGTTTACATTGCGTATCTAAATATACTGGTATATTTACTTGTGTGTTTAGATGAGATGGCTGAGGCGAAGAAAAAACGGGGTTGTTATCTCCAGTTTGTATGCACATCGAGCCACATGCTGCATATCATGGAGGCAATGCATAGATTAAATGTGTAGAGAAAGACGACTCTCGAGGCACCATACACTTTTCCTACATAAGCGGATGGAAAAACGGATGAAATGCATGCATCAAAAGTACTTTCTCCCTGCCTTTCCTCTCAAGCCATAAGTAAAAGGTTCGTCGTCTGCGAGAGTGTGTGCCTTTCTCAAGTCTCTCTGGACACTACACGTTCTACTGGAGTCTATATCTCTGGTTTGAACTCTCTCTTTTGCTCGCTGCTTCCAAGCCACTCGTCTCGTGTTTGGATTATTTCCACTGACTTCTTGATCTTGTACATGGACTACACATTCTCTCTCTTCGCTTCCATGTGTGAGCAAGGTTATTGCTTAAAAGTGTTTTCCATTTGCATGAGCGGATTATTATATCAGAGTTTAATCCTATTGCACATTCTATCTTGCTAGAGAACTCCTAGAGAGAAAGTTGCAGAGTGAGAGGTACAGAGAGGTGTTACGCACTGTTAGGACCCAGGCATGCATGACGGAAATAGAATATTTATGAGGGAAACAGCCACCTATGTACACATTTACGGTGATCTCGACACTCACACAAGAAGGAGAAGCCAGAGAAGGAAAAAAAATCATGAAAACGGAAGCGTACATCTATTTTCGCCGTCTGTACATTTGACTTTTTTGAGAAGGCAGACTGACACGCGGAGGATTTTATTTATTTTTAAAAGCAATATAGACGCATTACTGGAATTGGTAGAAGCTTTCTCCAATTGACGCATATTGTATGTGTATCAACGAAGTCCCAATATCATTCCAGACACACTTGTAGTTTACAGGCTTCAATTCTCTTTCTCCGAGAAAGGCTTGCTCCGATACAGAGACTTTCATCAATTTGGCAAGAGGAAGGTCTATGTATTGTCTTTTCTTTCGTGCAGAAAGTCACTTTGCTTTTAATACGTTCGACGTGACGTGATCGAACAACTTGGATTTCCATATGCTTGATTATGTCATGTTTCCTCTGAAGTATGATAGCGAATTTGCCTTTTTTATTTTGTCGCAATCCTCCGGCTGCATTGACTTTGTCGACACTCATGATTATCCAAGTTGATACCAGCGAGAGTGTTTCTTGTTCTTTCTTTCTGGTCTATTGCCTCATACCATTTCTGTTCTTGAGAAAAGGAGAGGAGGCGTAATAGGGATCGAGAGCGAGTTACACGTGTATACATAATGGACAGAATCAATTTGCAATTTTATGCTTTAATCAAGCCTTGATTGAGTTACTCCTTTTGTTTTCCTTCCTTACGTGATTGGCGAGCACGGCACGAAATACTCGTTTCACTTGAATGGCTTTTAATGATATGAGTCTCGAAACGGCGTAGGAAAAAACACATTGGAACGAAAGGAAAAGGCTTCTCCCAGTTCTCCCTTCGTTTTTTTCTACCGTCTCTTCACATGTTTACTTCATTACTTAGCGAAATAGTGGACTACTCCATAAAACATATGTTGCTTTACCAGACAATATGGTCTACTGGAGAGAAAAAATAGCGTTTCCGGTTGTGATCACATTACTTGTACATGCAGCGTAATTTTTCGTTCTCCCTTGCAAACTCGTGTGCCCTCCGCTCAAGAGTTGACCACTTTTTTTTACTAAGTGGGAGCCTGTGTGCGTTGTTGTTCCAGCTTGGGAGGCAATCAATTACGGGCAGGAGCAAGGAAGAGGACATTGCTAAAATGGAAAGTAATATTTGTAATGAACCACACAGGTTGAGTTGATAGTGAGTATAGAGACGACCTTTTTTCTGCTCATGTCTCATTAAGCGTGTGCGCTTGGACTCTCATTTTTTCTACATTTATGCCTGGAAAACATAGAGATGGAAGTGGTTGTAGTAGTTAGTACGACAATGACTAGGATTTATAGGGATGTGGTGTGTGTGTGGCCCTAGAGGAAATTATCGCATTTGCTTTTAAAAGAGCAAGAATTTCCGAGGTGGTCGATGATCGACACTGACTCCAAGCCAGGTTGGTAGTGATGTGGTGTGTGTGTGGCCCTAGAGGAAATTATCGCATTTGCTTTTAAAAGAGCAAGAATTTCCGAGGTGGTCGATGATCGACACTGACTCCAAGCCCTTGTGATGCCAGACCCCGGCGTTTCTAAAGCACTCGAGTGCATTAATATCAAAGCGACAGCTCACGAAAATGGTGGAGAGAGGAAAGCTGCTCATTTTTACGATGCATATCAAAAAGCTCTCTCTCACCTGTTTAGCATAAGTACACGGTAGATGTGAGTTTTATGTTCGGGTTGTTGTGTTTGCCAGAGTCAAAATGCTTATGGAAATGGCTCAGGATATGTACACTTTGGTGGCGTAAGTTGTTGTGTTGCACACACTCAGAGCACACAAAAAGGTCTTTAAACGAAACTATTTTGTAACTGTAAACGTCTTCACTCTCTCTCAACTTGTGTTACTCGTTTTCACAGAGGAAAAAGGCTGGAAGTGAGGTTTGAGCAATAAATGAGACGTTTGCGTGTGAAATAGATGGATACATTTAGAGGGCCAAGGCTTTTGAGAGAGTTCCCTTGAAAATGGTGGTGGTAACCTTTTGAGAGGAAAGCACATTGTGGGAAAAAATGGAGGCGTGTTTTGCCAATATTTCCACCCTGCATGCTTCTTTGTTCTCAAGATTGTATGCATCTCGTTCCCTGTTATTTTTTGCATGCGAACCAGAAAAACACAAGACAAACAAAATGCTTTTGTGTAATATGTTGTTTTTTTCAAGAAAATGAGTCACTCTTACTTTCGTCATCATTTAATCTACAATCTCGTATAAAATACTAAAAACACGCTATATTCTGTCTAAAACATCAAAATGGGCTAATGACAAGCTCGCAAGTTTTTGAAAGGCAGCCATATAGTACTTCTGCCGTTTCACACGGTCACTCCTCTGGTTGACCAATTTTCATCATTTGCTGGCAGATGTGGAGTAGCACGCTCACAGGTAAATGTGCAGGCGTACGGGAACCCCTTGCTCTCTTTAGATTGGAAGATTTGTGAATAGAAAAATGAAGGTGAACATTCCGAAAAGCAGGCACCGTGTTTAAGAGTGTTGTGCGGTAAATGCGGCTCAAAGAGTTCAAGTAGTAAAACGAAGCACTCGTGTGTTGCCCTCTTACAGGCCACTTTTAGTTATTAATACGTCGACATCATAATAAGCGGTAAAAAGTTCAACGTGCTCACTCCACACTTATAGTTTCATCATCGTATTATACAAACTTATTTTCTCTACTTGTGACTGTGGTAAGAGAGTCTTGCGTTTCTATTAAGGACTCTTTTTCAGGATTAGACATATACAATGCTCCTAAATTATAGTAGAAAAGGACGCGGCTGTTTCTGCCGAATGAAGTGTGTATACATTTCTTCTCTCTTTCAACCTCTTTGTCACTCTGTTCTCGTCTCATTCTTCTCTCTATCTCAAGATAATTGAAATTAGCCGAGTCGAAGTTTTTTCTTTTCTTCGTCTTCTCCTTTTTGACAAGGGATTTTTTTTAGTCGTTCAAAAGCTTTTGTACCTTTCTTCTTCATATAGATTCGCATATAGAAAGTGTTACACACAGCGACTACGAAAAGAGACTTGGAGCAGGAGTGTAGGGAATATTCGTTCTTGTCCCCTGAGGTATGGTAATGTTATAAGAAGAGGAAGAATATCTATGTATTTAGTACTTAGCACACAAAAAAGTTCCCTTTCCCTCTTAACTTTTTTTCAACTTTTACTTTTTTGGTTTTTGTGTCTCTTCCCTGGCCCGCACACACACAGTGTCTGCGGGTCTTGTGCAAGTCTTCTATGGATGGGGAAATAGAATAGTAATGACGATGGAAAATTGCTCGGTAATGTGTTATCTCAAAACCATTTAAGTTTACAAAGTTAGTGAGAGAAAGAGAGTAGAGCATATTCAGAAAAAAATGGAGTTAGCACATGGTATGTCTCTTCGCTAAACTCCAGAGGAGCCAATTTAATTTTTTAGGAGAGAAAGGAGGCGGAGAAAGGGAAAGAACTGAGTGGAATGCATACACACAGGGAAGGCATTATGTATTATTAGCGTTCGAGATGAATCTACTTTTCTGGTGATAAAACAGCCAACTTAACAGAAAACTATTTGGCGTTCCCTTCTCGTCCTCCTCCTCTTGGTCGAATAATTTTTTCTACTTCCCTATTATTACTTGCTATTAAAAGGGTTTTAAAGTAATGCAATAATATGGTGTGCTTCCTATATTTTCCTCCCTTCAGTCTGACACAAACAAAACCGAACCACTTGTCTTATGCAAGAGAAAAGTACAAAAAATGGTCTAATATGTGCGTATGAATGGGGAAAGAGAGCGACGGGATAATATCACCATTTATTGTTTTCTCATGACATATGTATATTGGTCTTTACATTGAAAAGAAAATTTCGTAACCATTTGTTGTGGAGGATATTAGTAAACTTTTTTACCTTGTACTTTTTTGTCAATAACACACATATCACGGACATTTTCTCGGCTCATAAAAAGCGAATATGATATGCATCCGCTGTTATATTTTTTAACTGAGGAAAACGACTGCTGTTTTTATTGAGTTTTTTCTCTCTGATGTGACAAGAATGAATTTCGGAAGTGGTCCTGAATGCTTTTTATTTTCCTTCTCCCATTTCTCGCTGATATGAAGCGCGCATGGTGGCGTTCCAGCATTTTTATTTTTGTGAATGTCATTCCTCTCTCTGGATTTCAATATGGAGAAAATGAAGAAGGGAGAAAGTCTTTGAAGTGCAAAATATTTTTTGAGTGAGGAAAGGATTAAAAAATTGGAGCCCGCCCTTAAAAACATATTTGCAAAAAGGACAGAAATAATATACGTGTTTTTCTTTCATCACTTTTTTAGCTTTTGTATTTTTCTACGCTCCAGGGCTGGTAA
>JAHZMW010002553.1:0-12194 GCA_027743745.1 Alloscopus bannaensis
TTAGTTTTATGATTTCACACCCGGTGGTCTTTAATAAATGTCAATTACTATTAATGGCATTAAATTAATTGGCAATTAATTATTTGATGCCTTCCGTTGTTAATTTAATGGTTAATTGAATTAAATTATATAAAACCTATTAATGGTTAATGCTTAATGGCATTAACAATTTTGCCCAATTACGAAACCCTGGTGAAGAATGAGATGTTTTGCGTCCTCATTCGTCTTAAATCTACTAATCCAGTTAAGTAGAATTCTTTGAGGGTCTCGTTAAAAAACCAATTGGTTTGGCTAACTCGAAATTGAAGACTCGGGAAGTTTGGGCGGAATTCGGATTCTTGTGTTCCGACGCCAGCGGCGAAGTTCGGGGAAATTTTGGGTTTGGTAAGCTTTTAAAAATTATTTTTGTTTTATTTTTTTAACGTTAAGAGAGAAGGTAATTGTTCATTGATGACTGTGTTGATTAAAATTTACAGTCTAAATTGTCGGTGGATTTCTTCCGAATCTAATGTTCGTCGTTCCAAACCGTTATTATTAGGCCAGGTTCTGGACGGTTTGCTAATCGTCTGATCTAAGTTAGATCATCTAAAAGTTGGTGTGATGGAGGAAGTTCAGTTGGTTCCGGGATTGAATTGATTGAACGTACGTTGTACGTAATCCTGAAATTGGAAATGGGGGATTGGAGTTGGAACAAAGACGCTTGGGGGGCCTGGGGAGCTGGCGGAAGGAGTAAGGTTTCTAAAGACTGTGATGACTCTGACGATGAAATTACGTACGAGAATCTGTGTTTGGATTAGTCTTAATATTTAATATGAAGAGCAGTTAAGAAAAAATACCTAGAATTTATTGCTAACTATAACATAATGTTTTTGAATGTAGCGTGGTCGACTGGAGGAACTCTGGATGTCCTGTAGTTGTGGAAGATGGAAGGAAGAGAATTGCCAGCACTAGTTCTAGTACCAGAAGAGCACCATCGTCTTCAGTGAGTCGCATAGCGGTTTTGTGTAATATTATAACAATTTTTTTTAAATGTGTGTATCACAATTAACAAATATCATATCTTTTTTTGCTATCAATACCATTAATCAATCCTGTAAAAATGTGTGTCTTGAAACAGGGTGACAAGTTTATGCTTTTCTACTCCGCTGTGCCGTATTTACTGCTTTTGTGACGGTTGTTATTCACTTTTGCTCTAATGCTCATTTTTATTTTAATTATCCACTAGCGTTACAGTGATGGATACAGTAGGAGTTCTGGAAGTAGGGCTTGGAGTAGTAGCAGTACTGGCAGTTCCGGCAGCAACTACAGCTATTTGAGCTACAGCAATTCATTTTCCCCTCAACGACCTTACTCGAATGATGGTACAAATGAGTTTGCGTAAGTTTGTTAATTAATGCTATATAATATCGTAGTACACGTTACAGATGATAACCTACTCACTCTTGGCTTTGCCTGGTTCAGTTCAGGGAATACTCCATTCGTAATCTGATTGGAAAGACTTAATCCCATTATTTACTGTCACACAGGACGAGGAATGCTAGTAGCAGTGGCAGTAGTTCTATATGGCCTGAGGAAGATTACGAGGTGATTGACTACAGTCAGTATCTCTCACAAGAATCCAGCAATCAAAGCAGTGCACATTCTTCAACTAGTGGAACACCAACTCCTTCTGACACAATAATAAGTAGTCCCAGCAAAGCCCCAAGTGATAGTGGGATTGGACGCAGAGCTATGGATACTTCGACTTCGAACCTTGGATCGCGGTATGGAGTGCTTCAAACAATAGCTATAATTTTTTTTTTGAAAAGAACATTATTTGTATTTTTATATATCTTTTCATTATCACTGCGCACCTTTCTAGGAGGAAGCGTACTCGAGAAGAGATGGAAAAATCAGGTCCTGACGATTTGGAAGAATTGTTAGGAAAATCAAAGAGCAGAGTGTCGGCAAGAAGCTATGCAAGACCAAGTCGTAAAGGTAAAAATGGTGAACTTGCCATACTACTCTACCAATATATGTACTAATTATTTGTAAGATTGAGTGAGAGCGAGTAGCGGTAAATTCCAGTTTAATGAACTATAGGTGAAGAGTGGCCTGAAAGAGCAACCTCCATCGCAAGTTCAACGCGGTCGACTACTGGAAGCAACAGTGAAAGCATGGATTGCACAGTCACCAGCACGACAGGTAATTCCGACGACCTTAATACCAACACCGTGACTGTTTCTGATCCAACTTCAACGAGCACTGACATGAATACGGGTGCGAGTTACGCCATGGACGATTTGCCCGCGGAACCCACAGTAATACTCCGAATTCGAACAGATATCTTTGAAGAGGAAAGTTAAAATCACATGTAACATTTTGGAGAAACGAATGAGGCAACTTGACATAAGCGCTGTGAAACAAGTCATATCTTTGATCTCAGTATTTATCGAACAAGGACACTACCCACCGGTTTCTGACTAAAAGTTTCTGCGCAAATGACGATTACTAGAACATGTATGACTGTGGACAGGGCATTTGAAGTTTTTACGGAATAATGTGTCGATAATTTCGCTTTTAAGTTTTTAACATTTACAAATGCGTATAATAGAAGCTAGGTAGAGAAAAATATTGACAAGAAGTAGATCTGCTATCCACGTATATACAAGTTAGACAAGTGCGAAAATTTTGGTGCTATTTTGGTTCACATTTGCTCAATACGTTGACTTATCATTAATGTGCTTATGATTAAAAGTGCACATTGGCATAATATGTGTGTATTAGAAAATTTGAACGTGCAGCAGTGAACGAATGCAGTGGATTATTTTATTTGACTGCTGCAGTCAGCTTTAGTGTGTTTGACATTTAACATTTACTGTCCAAAACGACTTTCTGGCCTGTTTCTGGCAGTTTTTGGATTGATTGGATTTTGTATGAACTACTGACTACACGATGTCTTTGGTATATACCTTAAGGTAGATAATATGAGAGTTGTTGACTGACATGAAACGATTAATCAGGAAGTAAATAGTTAGATTTCAAATACCGCTTGTGTATTTGTTATATATTTCTGTTAAAGTTTTAAATACAGAGTGGTTGTGATACTGATATTTATACACAAAATGATTCTGTCTGTACTATTATTGCTACATACTACTGACAGTGATCTTTACACAGAAAACACCGGTAGTGTATAGTCATCTTACTTAAATCGACATCCGATCCTGTGGACCTTGGTTTGACACAATAGGTCAAATCCTCGCGCATGATGAATTTAGTTCAATTTTGAATCGATAGTTTAAGTAATTTAAGGTGTAAACTTTTAAGACACCTTATAAATAGAAAAGGGATATTTTAATAATATTTACGAGTGATTCACTCGGAGAGGATTTATGTATCATCAGATCGGTGGAGATACATAGTTTAAACGAAAATGCCTCGACACAATATTACTCCAACCAAGTAATGCAGTAACGTGTATCACGCAAATGACTATTTTGAGTTTAAAACTGAACGAAGCATTTCAATAAAATTTTCAGCTGCAACCTTTTTAGCTTGGGTTTTAGTCACAGCCGATCCCATTAATACTGCTAACGGATAATTTCCCACTGAAACAGCAATCAAGCACGTTTTCAGATCTTTGTTTCCTTGATCCAACTCTGTGAAGTCTAGTTTAAATTTCTGCTCGTCCGCGATATCTTTGAGAAGCTTCATAGCATCTGCTGTTAGCAAACTAGGTGGTGGCGATGATTCCTGTGTCAAGATCATTTTGCCAGGTGTAAGCTTACATTATAATTTTTACAGTAAATATTGGAATGTTTAAATATGTAACCGTATATTCCACAACATGCAGCCTACTCACCTTGAGTTGTTCCAGTTTCGGCCCCGCACGACTCCTCATGTCCACCAACCAGTCACTGAGCTTCCAGCCATCAGATATCTTTTTCGCTTCCTGTTTACTCACCAAAGTCAAGGAGCTCAGCTTTTCTATCAAGTTATCTTCCTCTTTCAAAACTGAAACTCCGTCCACAGCCTCGTTAGCCAGGAGTTCGAGCACCCGCTTGTGAACTCGATGTGCAGCCACCTTCTTCGCGTGCTTTTTGGAACGCCCTCGCCCACTCTCAAGAACGTGTGACCCTAACTTGCAAGCCACAGTGTAGACGCGTTCGTGAGGTTTGCCAAATTCGCCAACGTCCTGCAACGTTAAAAAGACTTGGTTAGGCGTACTTAAGTTTAATTTCGCTTTCCTTCTCGTGTTTTAAACATACCTCGTATTCTGGTGGTAAACGCTTGAGTTTTGTGCACAAATCATTCAGCTCTCCAACCGGATTCCCGGGAACCTCCGGGTCAACTTCTATTACGGGAGAAATTGGCTCTTCCTTCGCCACTTTGGGTAGCAGCAGCTTTTCCACTTGGTTGTCCATCTGCAACAGCAGTGCCTTGGACGCTTCTTGCTTCGCGTCCTTCTTTGTTTTCCCAGTGGCAGTGGCTGCAAGAGATATATGTATTATTATATTAGCTAATTTGCAGTTAGTTTCAAAACGCATATAAAATCAGAGATACAGTTCTATTCAGGTTTACCTTCACACAGAAACCCCTGCTTCTCAACTTTGACACAGCAGTTATACACTCTGGAGTGAACCGGCCCATTTTCTTCTAGGACAAACATTGGAACGGTTTTCGCCTTCGAGCAAATTTCATTTAGCAGGCTCAACGGCGTTTTTAGAACCGTTTCCTTTGTTTTCTTCTGAAGCTGCTGTTGCTGCTGATGAGTTGGCGTCGACATTTGATGCGCTTGTCGGGACATCACTTGCTGTTGCATTCGAACATTTGAATTCTGCATCATCCCGTTACTCCCGTTGTGTCCGCTGCTGTTATTACTGGGCATCAAATGAGCCAAATCCAGTTGGATGCCTCCTTGCTGCTGTAAAACCTGCAACAGTGGAATGCAACTTTTAGGACTACTACTTTCACCACTTTCACCAAGGAAAACTAATTTTCTCTAAACATTTCCGGTGCTTACATCCATTGTATTTTGGGAGCGCTGGCTACTGAACAGAAATGAATTTGTCATCGACATTTTGCAGAAATATTAGCTTCTCCGGCTGCATGCAGTCGAGATTGACTCTGTGCTTGATGAGCTTAGTGACCCTCTTCAACTTATGCTGAAGTTCCAAGAAACAAGCCTGCATCATAAGAGTCAAACGAAACAAGAAAATTTTACATACATCATTTTTCATGTCATATCATGTAAAAATGTAAATGTACGCTCAGTTCAAATGGAACGGTGGAAACCTTTTAGCTGAAGCGATGCAAACTTTAAAGCATCATTAACAAAGTAACTAATGTAAAAAACGTAAATGCTGCCTCCATTTAATCTAACTAATATATATCAGTATATATACCATATAATTACCTCAAAAAATGCGTGTAAACGATTAGTCCTTTACTGATGAGACTCGAACATAAATATGATACATTAATCAATCACAAATTACTGTAGAGATCCGTGTGTGTGTGCTCCTGTATTGAACACAATGTCCTATTTTGGTATATAAACTGAAAAGTAGTTTATTTACGTAATAGAACACTGTATAAATTACACGAAGGTTTAACGCGAAAGAAACTCGCAGTTAATCTGTGGACATATTATTCTCGTAAGTCTGTGAGACTAAAAAAAAGGCCTTTTCTGCGTAAATCCTGTAAGCCTTGCGATACAATGATCAAAACTTATATGCAATCTGTATTCTGATAGATATACCTATATGCTATGGCATTTTGTTGTTGTTGATACCTTTCCATATTGCGCTCTTTGGGTTGCATAGGTGTAACCTTTACGTGTACGCTATGTATCTTCTGAATTCATGGCTTTTTAGGTGTAGGTTTATAGCTTGGATTTCCTTTATACCGGATCCATACATTTGAGATGAACCAAAAGCCTCCGTGCACGCACATGAATCGATGTATACATTTTTACTGTAATTTGCATGCGGTTTGTGGGAATTCTCTGTGGATTATATTAGTTGCTAACTTGTATTGGATTTTGGATATTGGGGAGATTGAACTTTGGAAACGTGAGGTGAGTGGGTAGTATGTATAAAGTGTATGGAGAAAAATGTTTAGCACGTTAGCCAAAGGTTGATGTATTGCGTAATATTCTTGAATTTCTTTGGATTCTCTGTTGATTCTTTATGTATTAGCGAGAATTGGAATAAAAAACGCGAAGAGTGGCCACCATGAAAATTTGCGTTCTGACTTTTGTGACTAATATGTAAAAGTTGACAATGCTGTCATCCAGACAGGTTTATTAGAATATTTTTTAGGTATATTGCGGCCATATCCGAAGAAACGGAGGATTTAACCTTGAAATGTTCTTTAGCGTGTAGCTGTAGGTACGTTATGAGAAATTGGCTTTAAGCACATTTCCAAAGGCGTACCTATTCGTATGAAACTGATGCTGCCAACATGAGCTGAGCTCTTTGTGGCAATTCTGGACAGAAAACTATCTCTACAAAGGGCATTGATTCATACAGCGTCTCCTTGTCCTTCAAAACCCGACTCATTGTTGCCTGTATGCATGCCAAGAAATTATAAATATAGAAAGGCTTCCTTTTTAACCCATCATTTTACCGGTTATGCCAATAATGAGCCAATAACTACTAACGCGCAAGGCAAACACACACGTGTGTGAAGAATCTTAACAATTGCATGCAAACTTCGCTATATTCCAGTAAATACTTCCTTTGTGAACTAAAACTATGTATGTATTGTATATTTAACCTAATTCACGGTCACTCCATATCATGGAGAAATTCAGAGAAGTACTTATGTTATCGTATCCTTGTTTTCATGCACGACTACATCAGAGTTCACATAACTTAAATGTACTATTCCAGGTAAAGAGGCAATTAACAATTTCTATTTAAACAATACAACTTTAGGTTTAGATTTGGAGAACGGTACATCGATAGCTATATCGTAGCTTTTCCAGTTCGTGAGTCGTTTTCCATTTATCCAAAAGCCTGTTAAGACTTTTGCATACTTGTCTATTTCATCAGCATAAAAGTCATTTTTTTCATTCTGCTGGATGGAAATGTATGAAAAAAGTGTTTGCGAATATAATTGCGTATCAGTCTTCATACCGGTTTCCACCGAGAAGCATTCATCCACCTAAACCGACTCTTTGGAAGTTTCGGAAGCGTTGAGAACACATTTTTTGCAAAGATGAAATCCAAGATCTTCTTGAGTTTACTACTGCTACTTGTAGTACTTAATGAGGCATTCAGTTGGACCCCATTAAGTACAGATGCCGGCTTCTTGGTGACCAATAACAGTACTAATAATAATGCCAGTACTACGACCCCAGAACAAAGCTGGTGTTCCAAAGTCAACGTTTCTGAGTCTTTGCTGCAAGAAATTCGGGGATATCGGTCAATTGTCGAAAAAATTGGAGAAGTAATTTTAAAAGGAAAATATAAAGGAGTGGCGTACAAAAATTTGTCTGAATTTGTGGACACATATGGGGCTCGACTGACGGGATCAGAGTCCCTTGAAAAATCCATAGATCACGTCCTAAAAACCCTTAAGGACATTGGCTTGAGCAACGTTCATAGTGAAGATGTAATAGCCCCGAAATGGGTCAGGTAATTAAAAATTAAATTGTCCTATTTTTTCTCCAGAATTTCAAATATAATCTTGTAGAATAAATTTTATTTTAAGGGGTCACGAGTCCCTTCAAATGGTTTCACCGTACAAGAAAAATATTCAGGTGCTCGGCTTGCTTCCTTCGGTGGAAACCCCTGAAGAGGGGTTAACAACCTTTTAGAATAAATTTTATTTTAAGGGGTCACGAGTCCCTTCAAATGGTTTCACCGTACAAGAAAAATATTCAGGTGCTCGGCTTGCTTCCTTCGGTGGAAACCCCTGAAGAGGGGTTAACTTCCGAAATAGTTGTGGTGAATAGCTACGAAGACCTCCGGAACAACGTGGACGATGTGCTGAGTCGCGTGAAAGGCAAAATCTTGGTATTTAATCACCCCTTTGATGACGCCGTGAATGCTGTGACGTACAGGCACCGAAGTGCTATTGAAGGAGCGAAAGTTGGGGCAATCGCAACTATTGTTCGGTCCTACGCCACTTTCTCCTTGGGTACGCCTCACACGGGTGAAATGCATTTGGAAGAGGGTGTGCCACGAATTCCGTCCGCAGAGATTTCCATAGAGGATGCCGAGTTTTTGGGAAGGCTTTACAAGAGGAGTGAGCTATAACTTTTTTTCGATTAAGATATTTAGGGGATGAAAATGATCCTAAAATGATGAACGATTGTGAATTTAGAGCAGAAAATCGTCCTGACCCTGACCCTCCGGAATCAACTGATGGGAAATATAACCACAAGAAATTCCATAGGAGATTTGAGAGGTTCGGTGATTCCTCATGAATTCGTTCTCAGTCAGTTTCCTCTCGGAGCTCAGCAGTATCTCGAGCAACATCTCGATGAGCTACGAAATTATTCGATGTTTTTGGAGCCGGACTCTGGTATATTTAATACTCGTGGCTTGATATTTAATGGAAGTGCTGAGGCAGCTTGCATTGTATCGGAAATATTAAAGTTGTTGGAGCCCACGGTGATTCCCAAAACGCGAATTGTCACGCCCTTTCCTGAGGTCAAAACAGATATTGTTCCGCTGATGAAAGCGACCGGTGTGCCGGGAGCCATTCTGGATACGGATGGTGAAAAATACTTTTGGTATCATCACTCAAATGCGGATACAGTAACAGCACTGAATCCAGAAGATTTAGATGTGTGTCTTGCACTTCTAACGTCGTTATCTTATGTGCTGGCCGACTTGAGTGTGCTCCTCCCTCGTTTGTAAAACGGTTTACAATATTTAGCAAAATTGTTGCAAACTGAGCGTACGTAGGTATATCTTACCGAAATTTTAAAGTAGTGCTTAGTGTATTTAATTATGAATTATGTTGTACAACCTCATTTACAAGGCCTAATTTTAATTACGAAATTAACTATGCGAGATATGAAAAAAGTAACTCTTACATTTCAAAGTTATAGTTTGTTACATGTCGATTAGTCAAAAGCAACTAGTTTTACTACCTCTCCTACTACTTTAAACTTTTTCTTTTTTAACTTTTTGTTGAGTTGAGTAATTAAATCCTCTTTAGATTTGACTCCTTTCGAGTCCCCTACACGAGACATAATACTCGGAAATCACTTTCTTTCTGAGTTTTTTAATAGATATTTCCTTGTCTTCTCTCGATGATAATATATTTGCGATAACCTCTCCCCAACGGAAATCTTCAGCAGCAACAGCCACTTCATTCTCGACATCGTCGTCACCGACTGTTGGAGGTGCCTCCTCAGTTTCTTCCTCCACTGCACATACATACATCATGCAACAAATTAGGCAACAAAATTCCAGAATATAAAACTTCAGGCAAAGGCACCCTAATTAGTCGGTGATTAATATTTACCTTTTTTCTTCTTTTTCTTTTCACTGACGACTTCCTCCGCGTCCTCACCAGTTCGCTTGCGTTTTTCCTTTTTAGACTTTTTCTTCTTTTCAGTGTTATCTCCATTCATTTCGGAATCCTTTTCACTTTCACCAGTTCCCGTCGTGGTTGTGTCACTTTTACCGTTTGCAGTCCCATTCGAATGTCCATTTTGCGCTCCTCCCTCGGCCTTCTTCTGTTCAGTTTGATTCTTCCAAACTGCCTCCAAAGAACTCCAAACAGACTCAATCACATCATTGCGGAACGAGTTTTTCGTCACGTTGTAGACAAAATTCTAAAGTAAAAATGAACAAATCCAATACAGAACACAAAATCCAGTCGAGTTTCCATTTTCACTGAGCTGATAAAAGTCTTACAAAAAACTTTTGCTTTTTTCGCGGAACATTATCATGCTTCGCAATAACATTCATAAGTGCTTTCTCCGTTGGGGACATGGATGTCTTCCCATTCTCCAAGACAGAGTTGACAAGGTCTACCCAAGCTTGTTGCTTCTTCTCCCCTTTGTTGTGGCTCGACGGGGGCTTCCAATTCGGACCATTGTATTTCTCGTCCTCAGTAATACACTTCGTATGAGCGTTGTACTCGTTGCCGCTACAAACAAAAATAGCATACAATCAAACTCATTCTTTACCAATAAGTCAGGCATTAACTACATTAATTGTGTTTCATTAAAGCCCGATTCAATCGCTTACAAAAAATCCTTCAAGCAGTCGACGCATGACACGACACGTCCACAATGACCCATGTGCTTCGCGACCTGATTCTTTTTCAGGGTGTCGCCACAGCTATTGCAGGTGAAGACGACCATCCTAGTTAAAACCAAAACATTATACTAAATACAATAATTAAGGTTGTAATCCAATCTGACTGTCAATTTTTGTTGACAACTGACAACACAAATGGATCTAGATCTAACCATAATTATGTCAAGTCTTGCTTTCTTACGTGATTAACTTGTTTCCCGAACAATTAACGAATAAGTACAGAAACCTCCGTCAATCTCAGCTTTCGGCAAGAAATCAGGTTGGTAATTATCCCGTTTTTGTCACTTTTTCACAATTTCTCACTCCAGAATTTTAAAGATTACTAACTGGTTGTCCTCATTAATATTTAATTCACAGCTTTTCCGAGATGCTTTTAACTATTTACTACGACGATGCGAACACGTTGTGTGAGAAAGCATGTTGAGTGTGCATCAACAAGAGGATAAATATTGTCGAATTCAAGCTGTGAGTGGTCGTAGAACAAATACTGGGGCAAAATGAGACACCCTCCTATGGATGTGAGTGAATCACAAGCGATCTTTGTTTACTTTAGGTGTGTGTTCTTTCTGGACTCGAGAATTTGAGAAGTGAGCTTTGAATGATGACTAATTGATAAATGATGATTGTATCTTCCGTAATAGCATCGATTACTTTCGGTGTGATTTTCATAATTTAGTTTGCGACATTCGGAGAAAGTCTCGCGGTTTGTTTTCGGATAAATGAATTTCAACTTTTCAATACTTTAAAAATAAAGTTAAAGGTAATTTTAATTATTGTCTTTATTCAATATTCGATACACCTCTGTTATATAAGCTACGAGCACGAGCGAAGTAAGTAACTCGATAAGTAGAAAATCTAACCTATCCTAAGATGCTACATTTACTACCGGTAATGAACTTCAACGGTACAAGACACTAATCAATTTATTTCTTTGTCGTTCTCCATTAATCTCCATCATCCTCGTCTTACGCACCTCCATTTTTGTACTTGAAGTACTCCTTCTCTCGATCCGCTTGCCAGGTGTGTCGATGACGTCCCCTCTTCTGATAACCTAGTCGATTGTCCTGCTTCTTTCGAAGTGGAAACGTGCTTTTCCGTGGATGAGATCCTACTTCGCGTTCCGGAACAGGGCCTATCGGCAGGTATTTGGTTTGACGCTGTTCCACAACTGGGGTGTCGTCCTTGGTCTCCAGTGACGTCGAATTTGTGGGCTCACTCGCACGTCTCACTCTCTGTGGTAATTTCTCCTCTTGAAGTTGTAATTGCAGAGAGCCACTCCTCTTTCGGAGGGTCGAGTTTCCTCCAGAAGCAAATCGGCGACGTTTCTTGACAGTATTCTGGGGAGGTTTTTGTTGAGCGAGTATCTTCCGGATGGCAATTTCCGCTTGTGGCGTCCGTTGTTTGTGCTTTGAATTCTCCATATTGAAAATTGTCGACTGCAGATCTGGAAGTTTAGTAAAACCGAGTTTCTTGTAGCGTTCTGTCTATGCATTCATATTATCAAGTACAACTCCTAAAAAATTGTTCAGTGGCCAGCTTCTTTGGTGAAATCGAAATGATGCTCATTCTTTGAAATTGGAGCTCTTATATACTCCGCGAGATCCCTCGTCAAGTCTACTAAACCTTACAAACTTGAAATATGTAATTAAAAGGTATTTTTCTTTCAACAAGTGAATATTAAAGGAAGCTCAAGCCTCCCCTAAAAAAATAAGGATTAGTCCTTTCCACGGGATTACGCTGCAAATTACGCAACCAGAACTAAAACATTCGGTAAAAATGGTCTCTTGAAACAGAAGTCTTGAATCCAGATACTGATAATATGTCTGTTTGAAGGCTTCGTACATCTGAGATGAGTTCTGTTCTGATGTGAACAAAATGCACCAAATGCTTTTGGCAGTTTTATGGACTGGACTCATAATTTAT
>JAHZMW010002554.1:0-10527 GCA_027743745.1 Alloscopus bannaensis
CATGAATACTGCATTTTTACTGAAAAAGTGGAAAATTTCCTGTATAATCTTTTTAATCTTTTTAGGGAAAACGGATTGGTTTATTTGGGATTATCTACGACCTCACAACATGACACCTGACATAACGTAGCCGACTAGGATTTTAAGTAGGAAATCATAAAGACATGTAAAAATATCATTTTCGCCATTTTAGTAACTAGTCTAGACTAAAAATGACATATTTTACAAACGAGGACTTTAAAAAAAATTAACCATCTCTCACACTCCAACAGACAGCTTGGCGATTATATTTTTTAATTCAATCTAAAATCAGTAAAGCTCCTGGCACAAACAGGATTGCGATAAATTCTTTAAAACCTCCCCTTTAAAAATAATTATTTAAACTTTTCAACCATAATTTCACAAACAGCTCTCACCTCACCGAGAGGTCAGTCAGGAATTTCGCCCGAGACCAAATTGTAAGGTACTTTTCCGCACAAAAGTGACGTTACGCTTAAAAATAGGACCACCTCAAGTCATAAAGAAATTATTTTCTTGAAATCCACATAAAATCATTCGGATGATTTTATGTGGATTTACAACAAGTTACGTTATCTTTCACAAGGCCATTGCCAATGCCAATACCCTAGAAAAACAACAAACGACGACCACCGAGTGTATCATTAAAAGCTATTAAAACGATCCGCCTATTTTAAGAAGATGAATGACAGCAAACAAACAACGATAATAAAGCCGCACCTCACAAACATCTTCGCAGCAGAAGTCTTTTTAGGAGAAAAAATGTAGGGAAATATTTCCACTTTTGAATGTATGACCTTTTCCATCACCCTTTTTGAATGCACTTTAAATGCATAACGTTGCAAAATGAATGACGTAAAGGAAATTAAAAAATTCTTTATGAGAACGGGAAGAGTGTCGTGATTTTGCCGTTTTTATAGTCCATCACTTTTTAATGCATTTTCTCTCACCGCTTTTTTTTGGTAAACTTATGGCCATTCCTCTGGTTCTCCATCCGGGTGTCGTTGTCACCAAGTCACGACGACCATGACCCTCGCTCTGACAATAACTGTCGTCGGTCAAAATGGAGATGTTAGTTGAGTTATTATTATCTCCGAAACAGAGTGTCAAAAGGGCCGTTCGATGTCAGTCATCATACTCGTCGTCGTGTGGTCATGACCAAAAAATTCAAACTCGAAACATATCGAAGACGATGACGCGATGCTAGTCAGCTTTTCGAACAGGTTTCTTCTACAATTGTCAATTAGTCACGCTGTCAGCTAACGTGTCTGCGAGTACTTTCCGCATCCTTTTTTTCTGCTCAAAACCCTCATTTTTTCGCATTTGCATTTACGATGATTACCTGTTGTTGTATCGCGTTTTTTGGGAAGATTTCAAAAGTGTTTTTCCTGTATTCGCATAAAAAACTCACACCATCGTATAAGTGAGTGCAACCCCTCCAAGTTTGCACACCTGCGCACTTAAGAGTTTCACATATAAAACCGTACAATTCTAGATTTCAGCTCAGTCTTTGCAAAAACTGCTGTGCCACAACTTTGCAAAAAGTTTTCGTGATTTCAACCGTTTAACTCGAATTAAAATGGAGCGGAAATGGTTCACCCTTGCAGGCATAGCCCTGGTGGTCTTGTCTCACGTCGCCCCAAAGGCTGAGGCGAAGTCGAAGAACATAATTGACATCTACCGACCTCAAGTCTTTGACATTGCTGTGCTTCGCAACAGAAAACCTGTCGTCGTCTTCTTCGCTGCTTCGTAAGCCCAACAAAGTTGTTTAGAAATGATGTGATAATTATACACTTGTAATTGTAATCAGTAGATAAGCTGAAATGGGCAGCGTGCACCACTCCGTTAATTAGTCATCTATTATTACCGCTCATTTGCGCTAATTTGACTTGCATCATCATCACCAAAGATCATGTTGAGATAAGGGAACAATTCAATTACATCTAAATTTTAGCCTCAAGGCGGTTCGGATGTCAGAGATGAAAAGGCAACAAAGTGTGGTAGCCTGCATCATGTTCACAGTATTTTTTCTGAATGACATGACGGTTTTTGTGTAAATTGCACTTCCTGTCCTTTATAATCGGGTTGTGATGCTAATCCGAGCTTGTTGATTGTCACAACAAGTCGCGAAACAAGGGAGATGACAGGTATTTGGGAAGCTAATTTTTTTGACAGGTTTATATTATAATTTTTTTTCCAGAACCTGCACCCTCTGCCAAAGGATGCTTGGGAAGCTCGAAGCAATAGCTGAGGATGAATATTCTGAAGACCTGTACTTGGCTCGAGTGGACATGGAAAAGTTCCCTGACTTCATGGAAGAGCTTGGAGTCTCAATGACCCCCACGACTCGAGTCTATATCAATGGGATCATGACGGAGGAAATTAGGGGGTTGAAAATGCCGCAAATCAAGGAGACGTTGGAACGTGTGGGACAAACCTCTAGATTTAGCCAGAGGTTCCGACAGAGATATCCTGGCTAAAAAAAGGTTAAAAATGTTATCATAATCTATATCCATTGTGACCCAACAATGGATGGCCTTGTATGAAGAACCATATTTATTTTGTGAATTGGAGTTGACTTTCTATTAAAAATATATTTTTATTAACAAACTATGAGTTGTCCTCCGTGAATTTGCACACAAATATTTAACAATTTGCATGAACATAATCATTACGAGATCACATCTTTATTGACGCAAATTATGCAGACAAGGAGCGCATGCCATTTTTCACATTTATATCAACTTTGTTTGCAAGTAGGAATCATAATTTAATACAACTTTATTAAATACGCTTTGAGTAAGGAAGCTATATTTAGCTGCTAAATTAACTCATCCAACATTAAAAAACAACGCAATTACCGTCTAAACGCGTGGAGCACGTCTTCGCATTGTGTCTCACTTTTGGTTAGACATACTTTGTATATTACTGCACAGTGCACACTTCATGACTTCAAGAGCTTTGTTTGGTTTATTGGGAAAGATAATTGGATTTTTTAATAGTTCCTAATGTCTTTTTCATGCCGGTCTTCTCCAGACAGAGGATAGCCCGCGCACGTCATGTGGGCGAGCATTATTGTCTAATTTGCTGGAAAACTGGAATTGAAACAATGGAATGGTATCATCACCTAAATGTGAAAAAGGTGGGACTAATAATTTTTGTAGAATTGCCTCGCGGAGAGAATTATTAAATTCTTCAGAAGCTCAAATCTTCACCACTGCGTACAAGTCCAAGAAGCTCTATTTACATGAGCATTCTACATGTTCGTATTTGGAACAAAAAGTGACTTTACAACTCTCTGAATTAATTTCCCATTAAAAACTTCGAGTACATGAGCACATTCATCATGCTCTTCACCAATTTACAGAAATGCGTGTGTACCCAAACCTAAAATTAACTTTGGAGATGATGACGTACAAAAAGTGTATCAATCGATGTAATGTATCCAAAAAAATTGCCTTAAAACATACCCAAATCAGTTCATAGAGATCATCACTTTTCTTCTTCTCGGATTTATTTAATCATCGTTAATTCTACAAAGGCTGTCATCACCCGTAATTTGTAAGATATACTATAAAGACGTCATAAAACTTGAAATCTACGCACAATACATAATGTGCATAATAACGTATAATTTTCATCGAGACTTTGTCAGCCTCCAAGTCTAATCATATCACATCAAACTTTGAAAAAAATTAATTGAACACTCTTTTTTATGCGAAGTCGAAAAAAAACTCGATTTTGTTCATAAAAAGAATAAACTCGTCAGAAGAGCTGAACAGGAGGATGCGTTGACTTCAAAATGAATTTATGACTTGCTTAATTCCTTGTGTGTATAAATACAGAGTAAAAAAGGATTTGTGGATTTTTTTTGGGTAAAGTTGCAATTTTACTTGCAAAAAAGCATACTTTTTCATGATGTACGAGAGGTGATGCTAAGTGAATAAAAAGGTGCACCACTGACGCGTACAAAATCAGTGTTGACCACTGGCCCGTTTCGCCATTCCTCATCCTTGTCTCCTCTAGTGAACATCAGGTCTGAGACGCCAACTGCTGAGTTACTGTAATCCTTCACTTTTGCCAAAAAGTTTTTAATTTAGAGAAGAAATGTCTCGCCAAACTCTTGTTATGACTGGGGCTGTTGCGACAGCAGTGATCTTGACCATAATTGTGGCTGCCTCCTCTGGCGTTTCCGCTCAGTCGAAGCCGACCATTGTGGACATCAAAACGAAGCTGTTGTTCGATGTGGCCGTTATGAGGAATAAGAAAACGCCTTATGTCGTCTTCTACTACTCATCTAGGTACGACTTAGCGATTTTTGCATGATTTTCTCTTAATTGAGTGAACGTCTAAACTACTCCATTTGTGACCTCTATTTGCAGCGAGTGTGTTCCATGCAAGTGGTCCCTCTTGCCAATGCTGGAGAAAATGGTCGCCCGGAAGAACGGAGCTCTGAACCTCGCCATGGTCGACTTTGACAAGGTTCCCGACTTCAAGGAAGAGCACGGGGTGAATGAGATCCCCACTTTGATGGTCTTCTACAAGGGAGAGGTCATGGATGTCGTTGAAGGGAAGAACTGGAGTCCCATTGTCGCTCTTGTGAATAGAGCCGCCAACTTGGCGAGCTAAACATGAAGAATCCGCGGAGAGACGTTGTGCCAAATATTAAAGAGCTTTTGGGGAAAACTACACCGATGGAAGGCCATTTTTTATATACGATTTTTTTGTTGAACTATGCAAACCAATTGAAAAACTTAATACAAAATAATAAACAGTTTATAAACAAATTTATTCATTGTCGTGCGTGCAGCGATAGTTCATTTAACACCTTATCAAACTCTTTGGTAGAAACATACAAAAAACGTGTTCGTTTGTGACCATTTTGTTATTGGAAAGCGAAAAGTAGAATGGCAAGGGGGACTAATATCACAAAAATGAGATACAGGTGAGCTCTCGGTTTGCACTCCGTTTCGGCGAGGTACACCACATTCGAGGTGGCATTCGGAATAGGTTGCGGTAGCGTGATCACCACCTTAAAAGCAAACAAAAAATTAATCAACTCTTGTAAAAATAAATGCACAACATTTTTTTAAAATATTAAAGCTATTGGTTATCGTACCTTCTGCGAGGACACAAACCTCAATGAGATCTGACACTCTTGAACATCCGTGCAATTCTCCACCGGCTCCGGAAGCTGATACTCCTTCTTCTGCAGCTCGAGCTTCGACCTCACGAGATTCGTGTACTTTTCATTCTCCGAGCCAAAGATGAAGTAATAGTACTCCCTTTCGGTGACAACGAACTCAAAAGCGGTGGAGTTCACCTTGGGAAGGAGTTTTGTAAGGGTTAGTTCCTCGAAGGTCCCTTCACTTCTACAGTCATCCTCCTGGGGTATATTGAAACTCGCCACAATTCCTTCACATTTCAGCAAGGCTTCCTCACTGCTCGAGAAGCTCGACTCGGACTCCGACATGGAGCCGTCTTCGGTGTCCAAGGATTGATTAAAGACGCCCACGTGGTGACCATGTTGCTCCTGCCAAACGGTGGTGGGCGTCTGATAGGACTTCGACGAGTTAGTAGGTAGCACATCGTTTGTTTCGTCTTCAAAAGCACCATTCTCTCCGGATTCTGTGTGTTTTCGGACCTCCGCCTCTCGACGACGACGTCTGTGAAGCGTGCCTCGCTCCAGGGATTCAGTGGGCAAATGGAGGGATTCCGTTGTCGTTTCTATCTCTTCGGAAGCTGTTCCATTGACAGTTTCAGGGAGCCCACTGCTGTTGCTGGTTAACAACATCCAGTCTTCCAACGTCTTTTGCACTTTATTCCTACTGTTTGGGTGGGACTGCAGGTAATTTTTCAGCTTGGACAGAATGCTTAGGTCGACTTCTTGTGACTCGTTGCCGGGATTGGGTTTCGGATGAGGTCCTCCTGACTTTTTGTTCCAAGCAGCTTCCGCCGAGGAGGAGCTGGACACTTCGTCAGAGTCGCCGGCAGAGTCGTTCTCGCCGACGTAGGCACAGTACTTCATGTGAGCGTTGCCTCGGACAATCAGCAAAGTGGCACCTCTGTGTCTGGCACACGCCCGGATCCTGAATTTCGACCCTGGCAGCAGGTACAATCCCCAGTACTCCTTTTGATCGTCGGGAATCTTCATGACTTGATCGATGGACAGCTTGGTCGGCGCTTCAAACACGTTCGGCTCCCCATTCGTGACGTACGCTGTGAAGGAGGTGTTCATGCGAACGGTTTCGGCCTGAATGAAAAATATTTAATTTAAATAGTAACAAATTTTAACTTTTCTGAAGTCATGTACGAATGGTGAGCACATACTTCGCACCAAGTGGTTGAGATTCTGTGGTCCAAAACCCTAGTGTCCGAGGGATGAATAAGGTACGTACTACTCCCATAAATCACAAATCTCATGAGCAGAGGAATGGAAATGAGGAGGGATGGGAGCACAATGGCCAATGTGCAAAATAGACACACTCGTCTCGGGCCCTTCCACTTGACATGACCATCTGTAAAAGATCCAAATCATTTATCGTGATATATTTTTTTAAATGTTGAAAAAGAAAAAGTTTTAGCTAAAACTTCGTATACTGTGGTGATCAAATCCAGAACCGCTGTCGATCACGTAGGAGGAGTAATGCAGAGAATAGTATTCGTCTGAACTGGAAATCTTTCTAGTCGAACTCATTTTTCTCTCGGAAAACTTAAGAATTTAGAAAAATTCAAGTCACAGTAAGACTTGCTTGAGTGGAATGAATAAGAAATAAAATGGAATTCTACAGTTGCTATTCCAAAATGCTTCCAATTTCCAATGCACATTCCATGATCGCATGATACTGTATCATTTTACATTTTGCAAGTCTAATAATTTTACTGCAGCAGACATAGTTTCCGATAAGAGTTTGCACAATACCTGATAAAGCGAAGATAAGCGTGATTTTGGTAAACTTTTCAGGTTTTCCACACCTTGAGCACGCTTCATTAAGTTTTACATGCTCAGTAAACTCAATTTCAGAGTTTGTGTCTGCATCATGTAATTAGACCACATCTAGCCCTGAAAGTTCTATGCTTGTGTACATAATGTTTTAGAATTGATAGAAGTAATTATAAGTGTAATTAATTAAGAATCTTTGGCTTTACTTGGAGACTGGTAGTGGTGACTTGGATCTGGGAATCTGGGAGGTCTGAATGACGAGCTTCCGAATGTGGTCGGCATGCTTCCTGCTGGAGATCGGATGGGCAAGGCAGCTTGAGATGAAACATTGAACCACAGCAAATTGAGGCAGTGGTTCTTAAATTGCGACTTCCTGTCTCCTCTTCCAGTAGATTGATATATAAATACCACTTGCTTCGCCTCCAGTGAAAAAGTTGTCTTCAAAGCTCAAGCTGTATTATCCGCAAAGATTGACGTTTAATTAAATTTGTAAAGAATTTAATTTGTACGCTACAGTTCTCATAGATTCAGACGTTCCCTGTCTCACAATAAGGGTATCGTGAGGCCACTCGGCGATTTGGCTGAAATTTTTACCATAGGTATACTTCCATATGACTAGCTTTTCTGCAAAATTTTGGAAACAATAGGTAGGCTGGTTTTGGAGAAATTTAATATTTAAAATTACATTGGACCGTTTATGGTACGCTGTGTACAAAGCATGCTTTGTGAGGGCAAGCAAAAGTAACGTTGCATAGTTAAATATTTAGTTTCATCAAGGAAAGTTAGTAATTAAAACCGGTGAAATTCAAATCATTCTCAGTTTGCATAAAACAATTTTTGTAATTTTTAAAATATATATAATATGTTTAATCCCTGTACGCGAAAACAGAGTTGCACAGTCGAATGAATTGAACAAACAATCAGTGTGCAGTAATTAATATAACAACTCAAGAAATTAAAATGGATTCAAAATTTTCCTTAACTTATCAAGGTATGCATAAGTTCTAGCCAATTAGTACACAAAAATGTCCTGTCTTCATCTTGCGTGTATACATCTTAAGCATAGGAAAATGCGCACACAGTGAGCAGTGCATTTAAAAAATTAAATTTCTCCAAAACCAGCCTACCATTGTTTCCAAAATTTTGCAGAACAGCTAGTAGATATTGAAGTATACAAATCATATAAATTTCAGCCAAATCGACGAGTGGCCTCACGATACCATTATTGTGAGAGCGGGCTAACGTTCTACTTGGATTTGTGTGGTGTATGCGTATTTATTATGCAGTTGACGTGTTGAGTTTTTAAAAAAGCATGTGCCTGCATAATATGCTTTTATTCTCTATACCTGCCATCATTTCATCACTTACGAGCTCTCGACTAAAGCGAGCCACAAAATCACGCAATGGCCCGATCACAAGTGTGCCTCTGTCCTCATAAAAGTAAATTGAATTTACTATATTTTTATGCGTGTGGGTATGAGTACATACTGTAAATGCCTTGAGCACATATTTATACATTGTACACATAAAGAGATCAATTCACTTCAGGAAAAAAACTAATTTATTGTGTGGGCCGGGTGCTGTATGGGATGGTCTCTTTCTCTACCAGAGAAAGTCAACATGCCGGGAGAAATACGGCATGAAAGTCTAAGCGTTCCAGTAGTGAAATATGTAAAAAATAAAATAAAATAAAATGTCGCTTGTATCGCACCGCACATTTTGGCCACAGTAGTCCTCTTTACAACAAGTTACGAGAAGTGTGTGTGTGTACTTGAGTGGCTCGCGTAAAGAATGTGTGTTCTCTGTGTATTGGACAAGTGGAGTTGAAAGGTTTAGGACGGAACTCAACTTCCAGCTTTTTTTTCGCGTGCACAAACAAATGCAGCTTGAGAGCGTCACTGCAGCAGAAACCAGAGAATGGGAGTTCGTTGCGAATGATTTCCGCGTTTTGTGGGCCTCGCATAAAAGATACATTTTAGTTTTCAACGCGTTCCCCACAGAATTTTGTGCTCTTTTGTGGAAGAAGGTGGGTCACCAGGCCGAGAGACAAGATGATGCATGCGCTTCCTTTTTACTGGTGTCTTTTGAAATATTTCATCCACACAACCACATCATCTTCATTTTACACTCTGAATCTCTGCTCTCGGGTTTTTTTTTAAAATTACGACGGTGGTAGCACAGGCACACCCGCTGCTGACGAGAGTGAGGTACTCCGCAATAATGGCACACATTCTGCCTCACTCTCTGAAATTATGCTAAACAACGTAGTTAAGGACGTTATTCTATAATAATGATACCGACTCCTTCCTCTGCATCCGTTGCGTTGCTGTTTCACCAAAATGACGTCGTATCATCTCTCCCTTCGAATTACCGCATTCATAATAAAACGCATAAAAAATCACACCTCATATCAGAATATTCAGAGTGGGTTAGGCTTCATATGATATAGCCAGTGTGCTCCATTTTCCACTCGAGTGTTGTGACAAAGCGCATAATGTCAGGTGCACGTGTGCCTCTGTGGCTACTCATGTTCCGCATTTACCCCCCAAGCCACACGACTTTCTCCGGAGCCCCGTTTCGCAAAGGCAAAGGAAGTACAGCTCTTTCTCCTAGTTTTTGCACCAAAAAATATGTGTGCATTTTAAAGAATAATTTTTCCCACTCTATTATTACCCCTGAGAAAACCTTCATCCATTCTCCTCTCTCACAATATTACCTGGTGCGTAAAAAAATGGAGGCGCTCTCAGTTTTGAGTGACATCTCAAAAAGGTGTGTTTGCTCTGTTTTGTGAGGCGCAAAAATAAAAGGGAATCGCTTCAGTCTCAGACGCATTTTCTTTGCGTCTTTTGACGGTGAGTTGTCTCTCTGTGCCAGTGTGCTACTCTGTGTGCAAATGCGTTTAATGTTTTCCGCAGAGAAAGAGAGAGGAAGAGGTTTGAGCGCTTCACCGACCACCAAGTAAAACCGTTTCCTCGTGTGGCTGCTCCATCAGACCACAACAATAAACAACATTTCCATATTTCTCCACAAAGGAGAGAAGAAAAAGTACGCTTTATCTCGTTCCTTGTGTATTTTTGTTATGCAGAGTTTTTTTTTCAGGATGATGATGAGCACCCAAACAAAAACATTTTTTGTCTCTATTTACAACGCGTAGAAAAAGACGACTGCCTAGTGTCTGCGTGTGGGTCGGGCGTAAAGCATTCCAGAGATCAACGGATGAGAAAAGTGCCATTTTCGTAATACCTCTCACTCTTCATTTTTTCTGCGTAGATAGCTTTCCTTCCCATTTTAGTTCCTCTCTGTCTGTGTGTGTGCGTCATGTTAATATTATGGGTTTGCATTTATTACGGTCTACCTCCCAGAAAGACGAGTAAATTATTTAGGACTCTTTTACTCCTCAATCCTAATATGCCTTTTGTTATTATGCGCGCTGCTTTTGGTGAAGTTACTGATCCTTTAGTTCTAACCCTCACACAGAATTCACCGCGGGCACACGCACACCATTGGCTGTCCATCTCACGTGTTATTTTTATGTAAACATGAGTAGTTGTGCATCCGCAGGTTTA
>JAHZMW010002555.1:0-12078 GCA_027743745.1 Alloscopus bannaensis
TTAGCATCAAACACAATCATAGAAAATTACTTTGCACTTTGTGTATGAAGTATTTCGTGAGGAGTTTCACCAGCCTACCTCATTCTTTCGGCACAAATAATCCAACGAAACCAACCCCAGCTCACATCAACACCCCTTAAGCATGGATTCTGCAAAAGGGTTAACCAAACACAATATCACAATGTCCACATTTCACAATGCAGCAAAATGTCGTTTCGCGTGCTGGTATAAAAAAGGACATCACGACGACGCGTTTAACTGCACAAACACGCGCTAGGTATTGAAAAGGCGAAAAAGGCAAAGCATTTACACATCTCTAACGGTATTAAATCAGAAAACATCGCATAATTATCATCATCAAGTATCATCACATGCACATCAGTTTCGCCATAAAAGTCGCCGCTTATGAGTTTTCACCAAGTCACAAGGAGAGAGAGAGGTGTTCATAAATGAAATGGAACACAAGAATATAACCGCACTGTATCCACACACTCAGTCTAGACTTTCAAACTGTTTGAGCCAGCTTTCAGGTCGAGTTGTTCTAGTCGGTATATCGGCAGACCGACAGAGGCGTCACTGAGTGAGAAGGAGATATATGGGACTAAGAGGTCCGATTGTCAATCTGAGAACAATCTTTAAAGGCTTAATGAATTATCTCGATCAATTTACACTTTATGAGCAATTTCGACTTCAGCCCACGACCATTTTATAAAGCCGTATTGCTGACAGATGATGATAAGCAAATTGCTTGAGCAATAACCCCGTTGTGAAATTACGAAAATTACGGGTCGTCCCTCCACATTCATTCACAAACACATTAATGGGGATGACAAGTTGAGAGTGTTGTTTCTTTTGATAAACTCCTCTTTCAAAAGATTTTGATTCACTCCTTCATTCATGCCTTTATCCACATCTACATAATCCAAAAGGATCTAGCCGATTTTTAGACTTAATACGACCGTACCTGCATATACACCTATACAACCACAAAGCACACACGCCACCTCACTATCATCGTGGCATTTTATCGCAATTTGCATAAACGCACACGTTCACAAAAATGGAAGATGGAAAGTTTACTAATTCTTTTGAGGCGACCCATACATAGAGGATTACACTCATCCAAGTTTCAAAATGTAATTGCCAAAGGCATTTATTATTGTATTACATGATGACAACATTTCATTCAAAGTGAATGAAAAGGGAGGCAAGCTGGTAAACAGAAAAGAAACCAGTCTTCGATTCACAAGAAGACACTTTTCCCCAGGGATGATTTTTTTCGCAGATAACGTTTTACTATACGAGGGACAACCTTTAGCACATATTTCACTGTACTTTTACTTTGTTCACTGCAAACTTCAACAGTAATTAATACTTGTTACTTGTTTAATCTGAATTCATTACAGACAGACAGCTTCTCAAAGTTACACATTTTTCTTTTTGCACAGCGACACCCCTAACACGCACACACACACAACAAAAGATGCTCGTTTTTCTGTTGGCCCTTACTCTGACTTCGATGAACACGATAAGCCAACTCTTCGAAAAATATTGATTGCTCTTGATTGCTTCAAAGGGGCTGAAAGAAACCATGTAAAACACCTTGTGAATGTCTGAACTTAACTTTCTGACTGGTACAACGACTTGTGTTCGTACATCGACAAAAACCACCTTCATACGCATAAATCAATTATATATTCTCTTTTCAAGTCAGAGTGAAAAATGAGCCGAGCTATTAGTGCGGCAATTTCTTGTAAGGAAGAAGAAGGGGAATGACAATAGCTCAACTTCATATTTCATAGTTCGGAGGTCGTAAAAACTCGTTCATTTCACACATTCGACATTACCATTGGGAGGCGAGGACGCGACTGTGGCTAAAACGTCCATGCAGCCAGCCTTGAATATGGATACTAGAAAGAGAGGTAAGACGAAGCAACAGCCAAAGATCAACACAGCACCAGAAACAGTGGTAAAATTTACTCTCAGCGAGATAAGGGAGCGAGAATAGAGAGTCGGTGAGCAAGAGAGCACACAGAGGAAATAGGGGAATGAGACAAGAGCACAATTACAACTGGCAAAGCTGAAGAAGAAGGAAGGGAACAAGGCCGTTCTGCTCAATACACGGGGACAAAAGGAGAATTTTTGTGAGTAGAGTTCTGAACAGAAACGAAGGCAGGTTTCCGTCCTCCTCTCTTTCTCTTCCCTATGTATCTTTCCTTCGTACATTCGAAGGCAAAATCACATTTCGCATGTTCCGTGATCCAGAATCCCTGGATTCACTTCTGTCACTTGGGGTACATAGCTTATTTCAGCGAGTCGAGAGAGAAAATGCCTTCAAAAAACTCCTACACACATCGACCGCTGTTCCAAACTTTTCCCCACTGTATAAAATACTACCGTAGACAGACACAGACGACCCTTCTTCTGTCTTTTCTCCAGGAGACTCCAGTAGGTCCCTGTGATGATGATATCCGAATTTTACACTCTCTCTCTCCAGCTCATGCTGGAGTAGTGGTTATGTTGTAGCGGCTCCCTCAATTCGGTCCGCCTTTCGAGTGCTTGCACAATCTACATACAAGCGCTCAGAGGTAAAAAGGGTGGAAAGTGGAAAAAGGGAGAAAATTGCGGCAGAAATAGGGCCACGCCACTATAATGCAGGGAAACACGCACGCATATGTCAACCAAACTAAGTGTTTCATGTTCCCAGCTTCAATTGGACTCGGGTGTAAGTTTCAACTCCACAAATATCTATATGGATGTGATATTACTTAGCTAAAACGCAAACAGCCTCAGTCGGTTTTCTTCTCTTTCTCTGTTTTCAAACCTAAACTGTATCAAGCCATCATCCATCCATTATGTATGGATATCCATTATGCTCTCCTTCAAACCGAGTAAAGCTTCAACTAAAATGAGAAAGACACTGGAGAATCTCCATCCATCTCGGTGGAAGTTGTTTTCAAGGTTTGTTCCACTAGTTTAGGACGCACATAAGGGAGTTGGCGGTATAGTATTGGTAAATATCTGTATGGCACACATGTTCACATTAGATATAATAGGATCACGTCGTACACGTACCTTGTCGAAAGGAGTATGCATCAACATCAACTCTACATTTCACAAGCTTTTTTGGCTGAACACTTGTGTTCAATTTTCCCTACAACAAACTACAAAGTTTTTCACTGTAGTGAAAAAACAACGCGGAAAAGGATCATCCGACTTTCATGAAACTCTGACAAGTTGGTTCAATAAAGCAGGGACGATGGAAAGAGACACAGAGAGAGTCGTCGAAGACGGGTCTAACTGCCACTAACACCCGGTTTGCTTATCTTATTATTACCAATATCAACAAGGACCTATTCCAGCAAACTCAACTCGAGGGTGAAAAAAGTGAAACTTAACCGGGAATAATCAACCGAGCCGAAGCAGGGGTTGTATGAACATGAGAATATTATTGAAGATTCCCGTGTAGCAGTTTCATCATTATTGTGGAGCATGAAACCTGTACGTACATTCCTGCGATTTACTGTATCAGTGTCCAAAATGTATACACCACAAACGATGAGAACCTGCATTCGGATCGCTGGTGTGTGTGAGTGAATGTTTGAACTGGGAAGGTGGGATTTACCGTCGATTGAGTAACCGAGTAACGAAATGATAGAGAGAGATTCTGAATTGAAATGTAGCTAGGCACACAGGATGCGTTCAATAACTCTTTTCCGAAAAGGAAGAAGGGACTGCACAGGATGGAGCGATGGAAGAATATCATCATTGTTATGCTTACATAACAGGCAACTATGATCCACGCTTCGCCAAGATTCAGAAAAAGTCCATTACTTACAGTTTATATATACCACACATACACTCGAAGATTATTTCTCTCAACTTTCAGCTCACCTTGCTTGCCTTCTCTGTGCTCGATATGTCGTGTAATATAATATTCCGACGAGTTCGTGAAAACAGACCTGAGTTAGTGCGATACTCGTCTTTCCAAGTTCTATAAGCAGCTACAGTCAGAGCAAATGCTTTTGAGCTATGGAAGCCAAATGGCGGATTTTCCGGCGAGAGACCTTCACCTACGAAGAGTCTACTCGAGGCAACAGAGGAAACTTCTTGAGCAACTTTAAAAGTAACACAATGTCCCTTACACTTAGTATTTTAAACTAACATCATCAAACTAGTCCGCCTAAGTGAATGGGTAGAGTCTCAACCACCTAGTTGAACTTGCTCGGTGGATACAACCACCCCAGGAACCAGACACCTCCAGTTTTTAGCATGTCAGTAAAATCCATCTCTGGAAAAATCCTTTCTGCTACATTATTGTAGCAGAAGGGAAAAAGGAAACTTAAAACTGTGGTTGAGTCCATGAAAGGAAAGGTTTCTTACGAAATCTTGAGAAGATATACCCACGAGATGAAACTTGACTTGAAATGCAGTTCGGATTTTCTTCGCCTTCATGCATTCCTTATTTCTGCTCACGAACACCTGAAGATTTATCTGTTCGCACAAGGGCCACTTCATAATGTCTCCCTATTTGAAATGTTCTACACGTTCCATCCATGTACACGGAACACGATGTACGTATGATTATCACCGTATCGTCATTTCCCCCTTATTTTACGAGCCCACAAAGGAAAAGGGAAATTACGCGATAAGCAACATAATACTGCCTTGTTGAACCTCACAAATGCAGTGTGGATGTCGCGAGAGAGGGGAATCTATCGATATGAAAAGTAAAAAAGGTTGTGAGGCACGAGCCAACAGCCGTGATATGAAAGCAGCTGAACAAGTACTAAAAGATTCAATAATATTTATTTCACCATTTACTTTCACAGGAGCCAGATGTTTTATGCTGGTGGTGGAGAATAAGTTTTCTATCAAAAATAGGTAAACCCAAACTCGGCAGGGTTGCAACCGCTTTAAGGTTTTCCATTTCTCGGAAAGACCATTTTACGACCTTTCTTAAATGATTCGAATGATCTTGTAAGTAATGATGTTATGAGACACACACTCTGCTCACAATGTGCTCACATTTGGATAAAGAATTTGGGCATTCTTAAGGAACCAGTTAGTTAGGCTACAATACACAAACGATAATAAGGTCGTAATGGTTATCGTCGATTAAAAAGGAGGCTTAAATGCCCATCTAAGGACACTCTGTGGTACGCGTACTTGTCAGACGTGAAGGTGTAATATTATTAATACCTATATTTGTGCGCCTAAACAGATAAAAAGTCTCCGACATGCATAGGCACGCATACAATCAACCTTCAACCGACTCGAATCTAATTTTCTCTATTTTCCGACAGCGAATCATGTCTAAAAATTCCTTTTACAATCTCACCCTGAGTGCTGTGTACGAGTTTGGTGTGGAGTTTGAAAGAAGACCGAACAGGGTTGTAATTACAATCATTACATCGAAAAGGATGAGAGCGAAATACTACAAGGCTAAATTAGAAATTTTTTTTCCGTCACGTATTGCTCTCTTCGTACTCTACATGAAAATCCCTATTCCCTACGCGCAAGCAATTTTCGCTGTGTTCCTTTTCTCTAACTAGCAAACAATAGGAATTCATTACGATTCTCATCTGTCTTGACATCTTCACAATTTTAAAGAGACCATATATTTTTTTCCAAAAATAGTTACTCTCTTGAATGAACCCAACCTTCCACATTTATCCCTTAGTTCACAATAAAATTAGTCACATCTTTCAGGTTTCAGGAGACATATCACATCAGAAAAGTCACCTTTCATTGTTATAGATATGGTAGCATTTGTTTACTTTTTGGAATGAAATAACAATAGAAAGACGAAAGCTTCCTGTTGGTTTTCCTTGTTTGTATAATGGACAGTGTTCTAACCACGTCATGAGGAAGATAGAGTGACATGAACCGAAATGATGTTATCACTGGTCTGCAAGATTGCTATTATCATTATCTGTCTTTCTCTGGTGCGCTGCTTCCCTGCAAAGATTGTGGCGTAGGCATGTGTTTCTGAGCACACACGAACAAAGTGAACTGCACGGATCATCAGAAAAACTACCTATACCTTTCTCTGTTCGTCTATGAAGCATATTATTGCATGTCAGATACAAGCAGAAATGATAAAACCAGGACAAGAAGACTGATGACGATGGAATAAAATGCACGATGGTGCGTACTTACCTGTACAGACAATCTATATGTGTGGATGTACTTGTACCCTCCTCACAAACTCATTATGTGCACACAAAAACACGGTTAGCAGCACACTCACAAAAATTCCATCTGCTTATGCAAACACGTAATCCCGAAAACGCGAGATGATGGAGTAGAACCACACGAAACACACAAACTGCGAAGGTGCTCCTTTCCAACTTTATTACTTTGTAGTTATCCCTTTGCAGTCCTCAGTTTAGTTTCCCTCCCTCTGTCCATCACGTAAGTAGGTGACACAAGGAAGGAAAATGTATGAAACTTGTGACTTTGGGAAACTTCACGCTTTGCGTATGTGAACTCACTTAATAGTCGGTTTGTATAGGCTCCAATATTATGTGCACGCTTTAACATATGAACAAAAGGGTTCTGGTAGAAATGCCTTGATCCAAGGACCTTCAAGAAATGGGTACAATACTCGACTACTTCCAACAAAAGTAAACACTTATTTACATACGAGTGGAGTAGTGTAGGTAATTTGATTTATACACAAAGCATACAATATGTATATACTGTCTGGATATCTTCGTGGACAACCTTGCATGTATATAGGCAGCTTTGATTGCACTTTTGGACGGTTTGTTCCGAGTGTCACCTCATAAATACACGGCAGCTCACTCTTGTTTGCTCTTGTCACTCAAAAAACGACTTGAACAAAGATGAAATTAGACTTGAGCACCTGCACTTGAGCTCATTGATGCACACTTTTCTCGATGTCAAAATTATCTTCTTTCCAAAACTGTGAATTTCAATCTATTTCTGATTTATAAAATCAATTTTTACAGAACAACGGCACAACATCACACACTTTTCCACAACAGGACAATTTTTTAGCCTCGGAATAAAAATGTTTGAATGGCAAACGAACATGAGACGCTGACAGACCCACTGCGACCAGCATGACTGTTGGATACCAACTGGTTTGTTTAAGCATGTGGCAAGAGAGTTTCGGACTACCTATTGACAATACCTTTTAATGCTGCAGACCCCTCTCGTTCATTGCATTCACTGACTACAATGCACAGCGCTGTTTCTTTGCAGAGAACGTCGGTGTGAATATTGTTATTGCCGAGTGAACAGTACACAGCGTGTACCAACTTATACGGAATGATTGCAGTAGCATTACAGCATTTTTTCTATGTGCAGCATAAAGTGTGCATGCATACGCACTCCAATCAACTTAAAAACTCAGGTTCAGGTAAAAACTCGAGGCAATAGTACACACAAAGGTGGTTGATGCTGTAAAATCGAGTATAAAGTATACACGCTCGAGTGTTCGGTTTACAGGCGTATGCATATATGTATACCTACCTACAACTTTTGATAATTGAATCGGGTAAGGTACGTCTAATCAGTTAAGCCATGGATTATATGTTCTGTTTTCAGTTTAGCAGACATGATTCCATGCTACATGAAACTGAGTGGATATCTTTGAAAGTGGAGCGAGCTGCATTAAATAAATGATGCATTGGTAATATAAAGTATACGAGTTGCTACATTTTTGGCACGTAAATACAAGGAACAATCTGTACGGATAAGGTTTGAGGTTAAAAAACTGGAGAAATTCTTGTTTTCGCCATGAATCTGCATGGGGTCAGACTTTATTCAAACATCTTACTGAAACCAGCCGATGTTAGTATCCTCCACTTTGTTGACAAAAGTTTAGACTCAATAAGGAAGTTTAGCCATTTCACACTAAAAGGTGCAACGTCCACAAAAGCCGTATTATACATGACGGCGAAGTAAATACAAACATTTTCATGATTGGTTTGCTTGCACTTGGCATGTAGCATCATCTTCAGTTAACCGGAAAGTGCTCGAAACTACGCTTAACCCACGTTTTTTTTTCTGGCTTGTGCTCTTTCTGTCACACAACCATGCAATTCAAACACTAAAATGCATACAAGGCATGTAAGCTCTGTGTTCTTGAAGCCCTTGTGCTCTGTCACAACAACAACGCTTGCTGCATTTTTAATGCGAGTCACACCCCAATAAAACAGATAAATGCGCTACAGCCACGATAACTTCCAAACCTTGTATTTATTTACCCATTACTTTCTCTAACATTTTTATTTCCACACTTTTTTCCAAGCTTCGACAACTGCGAACACTTTTTATCGTCCTACTACATCTTACTTTTACCATTTCAAACAACCAACTCGGTAGAACTTTGCTGGATAAAGAAAGACGATAAATGGTGGGAAGGGAGGTGTAGCGTGTTGTCATTGCAGTCGTCACCGGAGTGAGCAAAACATGACTGCTCTATGCCAAAGCTACAGATATCAGTTTTTGTGAGTTGAAGGGATGAAGAGAAAGAACGCAACCTCCTTGAAAATGACTCATATCTTCGGGTATTAAAAAACATAATATACCAAATGCACATGACCATTTCATGCATAATATGACTTGTACAACAGGAAGAGATGCATACGTACGCCTGATCACTGATCACGTCCTAATGATAGTGCGGAGGTGCTCTCGCACTTCACGCAAACCTTTTATGGCTAAAAACAGAAACACATGATAATCTGTTTGAAAGCAGGTTTTAAAACTGTAAAATGCATACGTATTGCTGTTCTACAGACATTGATAGCAGGTAAAACCAGCGAAAACTGACGCCAGATCGCCTCAGGGCTACCACAGCACCTGACAAAAATTATCCTGTACCAAAGCGACGCTCCTTTCACCGGCACAATTACACCCCTAATGACATGTTCCAAGAAGAAAAACTAGCTGGAGGCATTTTTTCCTAGTTGAAATTGAAACATACATATATGCATTTGGTATAAATCAATGTTTCAGATACATACATGCCAAATTAGTGGTTCATATGATTTAACCGCAAACGGGTAAAATGACATTTTCATTTGAAGCCCACACCGAAAGCCAATCAGAAAAAAGTTTTGTTTAATGGTCGTAATGGAATAAGAATGACCATTGTTCCTGTCGTTGTTCTCCCTCTCTCTCTCTCTCTCTCTCTCTGGAAAAGTAAAAGCACAAAGCGGACAACGCACCGGCACCAGGCCGAAAAGGAGTTCAACCCCGTGCAACGAACCTACTTCCAGCAGTAGTACAGCCTGTTGGGTAGAGTGTGGTATGCTTTCTTGATCGTACGATACAACGAGTAGTCATAATGCACCTAATATTTTATCTATACACAGTGCCAAGTACAAAAGACGCCAAGCTCCCAATGGCTTTTGTGGAGGTTGCGTGCATGACACAGGAACAGGAAGAAAAAAAAATCCCTTAAGCATTTTCCAGTCAGTACTCGTGGCAGTGTACCCTCAGGCCAAAGCCTAGAAAGCGGATTTGCACAACACTGCTCCTTTTCTCTCGCAACCCTGAAATTGCACCATTTCACATTCACCACCAAATATCGTCGTCAGTCTAAAAACTCGCTTCTTCACTAGCGTATCAAACTTTGTGCATATTTGATTGGGATAAAGCAAGCTGGCGCCAGCCTGCACACTCCTGTCCCCGCATCAATTGGCTTTCACTTTACATGAGTATAGACTATATTCAATACACTCAACAACAACAATGATTCACTATTCCAGACAGGGGTTGCTGAGGAGCGTGTGCAAAGTTAGCCCAGTCACAATCTAGCATTTCAGCAAATCAGAAGGTAATAAAGCTTTCCTCATGATTTACCCCAAGTGCTCCTGATTACTCACCCTGCAAAATCGCCGTAAGTGATGCATTTGCTCAGTTAGATATTATATTAAATTTGTTTATGCATTATGTATCGCATACTGCAGGGAAATAGAAATGGAAACTTTACATGTCATACATCTTGACAAAAAAAAACGATACAAAGTGAAGATAAAGGTCCAGTTACGATACAAGTGCATTACGCCGGACCTGTACAAATATAATATTTCGCACACACAAACCCAACTTATTGCAAATGTTGATTTCATGCTTGGAAATCATTTTTCATCCGCTCACTTGAATTGTGTTTGGCTCCTGATGTTTCACCTTTTGTAGAATTTCAATATTTTTGCGCTTGTCTGAACTGGACTGCAATGAGTGTACCGAGTCATAAATACACAACAGAGAGTTTGATCTCCACTGATATGACTGACAATTCAGCTCCACTGAGAGAACGGGAGTGGACATAGTCACTGATAATAATATTTCTGTACTGTAGCTGACCAGCATCTACCAAGCTTGAAATGTGTAAACGTTGAAACGAAAAGCTCAATTTTCTCCATGTAGTGTTGGTCATAACTGTGTTCTACTTGAATCAAAACTACAAAATATATGTATGAGAATAACCTACAAGTTTGTGCGTTACGCTTTTACAGACAATTGACAATGAAACATGCGTTCTGCTGATCTAGTCCGCGAAAGAATGAAGCACAAAGAGATTGCGACAATTTGGGTTAAGCAATCTTTATCCGACACTGTCACCTTTATTCAACTTTTATTGCAAGTTATGATGCTTAAATCTGTTTGTGGGTCGCAGAGGTCATAATTTGTGTGTGTACGAGCGAGCGTTGAACCTACGCTGTGCATTATTTGACGTTGAGGACAAAAGGGTTCAAAAGAATAAACAAAAAAATAATTGCGATGAGCTAAGCTTGTCTGGTTTATCAATATCTAAACTTCCTTCTAATATAATCCACATATTCTGCCGCTTGTGTAAATTCGTTTGAATTGTTTACGTTTGTAAACGCAACCTCTGAGAAATCAAGCACATAATTTCAATTTTATAGAATGTGTATTTACTGTCACGTATACATCAGTTTTTACGAAGTCGAAGATTCAACATTGGTTACATATTGCAACAATCGAGTATTGAGCATGTAAACCTGAACTGAGAGTACACTCAAAAGTCTGTACAAACNGTATTGAGCATGTAAACCTGAACTGAGAGTACACTCAAAAGTCTGTACAAACACTAATAAATGCTTCAGGAAGGTAACTTGGTTTTGAATCAAAGCTTCGAGAGTAAACTTTTGTTTTGAACTAATAAAAGTCACAGGAATGGTTTACGAGAAAATTTACATTTAGTTGGAGAGCGTGAGTGGTGGTGAACCATTTCCTCAACATGGAGGACAAAAATGTTGATGAAATGTTACTCTAGATGTAAACTAGTTGCTAGCAAATGTAAATAGGTAAAATTGCTCGACTGTGCTTCAAAATGAGTAGACGGGTGGTCGGTTCCATTAAAACATGAGTCCCATTAAATATTCACTTATAGAGAAGCCGTAACCCATGTGATAGGACACAGCTCTTTTATTGCTGTCTACAACTGATGGCCTACAACCTCCTTCATCCTTGTTGAACATCTCCAAAAAAGGGTTGAAAACCATGATCTATCCACAGAGAATGAAATTACACTGACGGGTGTGCGTGGAGAGTAACAACGCAGGCGATATGTAGAGCAGACAAGTGATCAAGTAGAAGATGATGAGAATTTATTTTGACAGGCCACAAGTCTTTCCTTTTTGCTCCCAAAGGCCCTACCAAGTGCCAACATTAACAAAATTCAGAAGCTCTGTTCAATGCACAATACAAGGAGTGACAGTAATGGAAACTTTTTTATCGCTTATTCATGTCCATCTCTCCACCACCTCCACATACTCAGAAGTTTGCTTTGCATACAGTCATGCAGTAAGAACCCTCCAGGCATAAAGCGCATTATGGGAACTGTATCAGATTGCACCACAAATGAGAAAAGGATCGGCTATCTGGATGATTTAAAAGTTGTCATTTCTCAAAAATCAAAGGGGTGGGCTAGAGTTTCATTTTGTCCTGCTCAAAAAAATATGTCATATCAATTCGTACATGGATCGCTGCTTCGCGTCGTTTTGAATGAAAGTAATTTACAATATTGCTGACCTAGGCATTGCAACAATAAATTTTACGGATGACAAACCA
>JAHZMW010002556.1:0-12498 GCA_027743745.1 Alloscopus bannaensis
ACCTCATCCTTGCACACAAACACAACTCTTCTTCGCCTTGTATTCATACCTAAATTACAACACACACGAAGCATGCCCACTAGGGAGAAATTCTTTAAAAAGTTCCACACACATACCTACACACTCTTTTCCCCAAGAAAGAAAAAAAACTGGAAACTTTTTCTTTCTTTTCTCTCTTTCTCTCTTTCAAGACGCTCAGTGAGTATTGCAAAAGATGTTTATCAAGGTTTGCGCTAAACAATGCTTTAAACAGGCTTTACCTCTATTGACGTATATGGATGCAAAAAGTTTGTGATTTTTCTTTTGAAATATTTTAAGCAAAGAGCAAGGACGTGCTGAATGTGTGTGTGTAGTTTGTAAAGAGAGAGAGAGACACTTTCTTTGAATAAAAGAATGTCTCACTCGGTTTGTCCTGTCCTTACCCGGAGTTTTGGAAAGAAATCCTGGAAATTTGTAGGCACCAATTTGCATACAGAGCAGAGACGTCGGTACAGGGACAATATATCTTTCAGGTTGCTCGCATTACAAAACTTGTCGAATGTGTCGGACGCGAGGGCTTGATCATGACCATGACTCCGTTGCTTAACTTGATCCATAATTCTTAAGACTGTTTCCTCGGAAGGGGTAGAGCACACTTTTTTCAGTCTTTAGTGATTTCCAGACACATATGCGGAACACAGAGACAAAACAGTAGCACAATCGTTGTTACTTTTTTCTACTTTTTTTTTCTTTTTCACTCTTTTCTGCTTACTCTTCTTGAATTCTATCCTGCCGTAGATTATTATGTTAACTTTTTTTCTTTGGTAGAACACCCTCTGAGTGCATGAAGAACGAATGTTCACTTTTGCTCTTTAGCAAACACCGACGACCGAAAACGAGCGTGTGTCTGTGCCAACGTAAAGATGTGTATCACATAACACTATGACCATCTTTCTGCCGATCGTAGACTCCACGACTCCAGAGAGAATAGTTGGGCTTTAGTGTGGTATTCCGGAAATGTGATGACTTTACTTGAAAAACTTGATGATAACTGATCGGCGGCCACTGCACATGCAAAAAAGTGTAACCGTTTCTATTAGTTATGTTGTAAGATGAGGGTCCGTAGATATGTTGAGTATCTTGCTCGCGTATCAACCTCAATTTCCTTCCACTCTCTCAGCAGAGTGTCTATTGTGGTGTGCACACTTTTCGCAAATGTGCAAAAAATGAATCTGTATTATCTGTGGAGCTTTGAGATTTGCACATTAAAGATTACGCACAGAGATATACACGCACATTAGTGGCTACACACTCTCAAAGGAACGGACTCGACTAAACTCTTTGAGCTACCTTGTCGAGAAGCTCTAGTCTCTGGTCAGTCAGTCATGTCGGCAGAGCGTATTTAGGATACAAGATCAGGATGTGTCTTAATGGGCTCGTAAGACATGAAGAAAAATGAGATTAACAAGGAATTAAGATGGCTATGCCAAGAAAGTGGAAAAGAAGACAACTATATAATAAAAGAATTTGTTCTGCCAATGCAAATCACAGCAAAAATTATGTAAGCTGAAAAGTCAGTTAAAAAAGTGTGACGCAACGCTAGAAACCTTATGGTATGTGTGTAGCATATTTATTTAACAAAGTTCCCATTTCCCGAGGAAAGACAGATAGATTAACAGCACGCAATTTTATTTATTAGTGTTTACACACGGGCAAACGCTCTCTACACCCTAGGTTCGTGTGTCTGCTGCTTTTGAGCTCGATAAGCTCTCTCAAACTCTTTTTGAGTTCTGGCTTCTCGGGAAGAGGACAACGGCGAGGACAGACCTGATTTTGCACTCTGGTGCATCTACTCCAAGAAAAATTCTCTGTCTCTCTTAGCGTTTCAGCTGTAAAACAGGTCCTCTCCGCCTGCATAAAAATATAAATGATCTTTGTGTGGAAAGAAAGATTTTTTATTATTATGTTATTGCTAAATACTACGCGTAAAGAGCGGAAGCCATACACACATTTATACATACATTTGTGCCGTATGCCATCTTTTTTTTCTTTTTGGCAAAAGACATCATCCTTCTCTCACAGATGAGGAGGTAATACTACGAAAACCTGATGTGTGCCTTATGGCTCTTTCTGCCGTGTCACACAATTTTTTTTATATAGGCTATATAGGCTACATGAGACAGAGAAACGGAAGCCTTTTCCTTACTTAGGTATTGAAAACATGCCAAATCCTCATAAATGGCAAACTTTACTCTGTTTTTTTCGCTTATTTCTCGCTCTAAGAAAATGTGGTCCGTACATTTTGTTCTTTTTCTGCATATGATGTAGTATATATGCCTGCTATAAGAGAGTTGTGGATTGGTGAAGAGCATCTCATGAGAGAATGGGAAGAAAAGGAGTTGTGTGCGAAAATTTTATAAATAGAATTATTATGGCGAAAGAGAGTTGTGTGGTGAGATGAGACGTAATGTAAATACAAGAAGAGTGCATTGTATCATGCATAGAGCACACTGTACATGCCTGCCTGTCTCAAACTCTCCATGATGAAACAAAGCATCTTCAGAGACGCTTTGGTTGCGGTGGCTCGACCGTATTTTTTCTTGTCTTCAAAGAAGACAGCCGAAGAGACGTGAGATGCGATGTGACGTGATTTTTCGAGTGTGCAATGCAAAAACAAGAAGAAAAATAGCTATTAGCAGAGAAGAGGTTTATACAATTTCAAAATATCCTATTGCGACAGAGGAGCTCCTAATGTGCAAGGAGACGAGAACACTGCGGAAATTAAGTGTTTGTGTAAAAAATGCACAAAAAAGAGGATTTATCACTCAACACTGAAACAAAGTTTTTAAAAGTCTTTGACCAGTTTTGATGAGCACCTAATTTGTTGCATTTTCTAACTACCTATATTAAGTGATCATAAGGAATCTACCTGTGCCTATTAATAAGATAATTTGTGTACAGTTTATCTTAAATCATATTTAAATCTTTATTTTGAAGAAATCATACATAGTATGTACTTGAGATGCATCATGTTAGATTTAAAACCAAAAGGTTCAAATACGTTGTAATACCTGGAACATGAATAAGTGAGTAATCTAAAAATAGGCAAAAAATGCGTGTGCGTAAGCACCTGCCGAGTACTTTGTATACTAAGCTTGATTTAAAGCCACAAGTACCTACCTACCCCTACCTTTTGGGACTGTATGCACAGCATGACTCATTCTCTGAAACGTTATGCAGTTTTTGTGGCTCAAAGGTGTAAGCTTCTTATTGTTCTAAAATGCATTTTTTCTGTCTTCAACAAGGAACCAACCCCCAATTAACGTTGTGCGCACACAGATAACAAATAAATTGGCTTTGATTGAGGTGTGCGTGTTCAGAGCAGGAATATTCATCGTATGCATTTTTGAGTAAGGGCTCATCAGAATAGGTGTGCGATCAGGTAAAGGATGTACTTCAAAGTCCACATTATGCTTCAGTGACTCACTAACTAACCAACTTGTAAGCCAAAGGTTAACCTTTCTATCGGGATAGTTGATCGTTTTAGCAAAAACATATTATATCATTGTTCTTGCATTGTTACAAGCGAGTTTTTAAAAAACATGTTACTACAAGAATGTGTTTTGTTGAGTCATAATAGGATATAAAAAAGTGTATTTTTCCAAATGGAAACAGGATTTTTTCTGCCAGCTTTAAGTATTCTTATTCCCATGAAGTCTTCCTTCCTCCTCATTTCTTGACTTCCATCATGTCAGTTCCTATTCACGTACACAGGTTTACTAGTGAGGAACCTATTGACACAAATTCGATTTTGGGTGAACACACATCACGGGATGTTATGTTTGTAGCTGCGTAGTGTGAGAATTTCGTGTTGACTGCTCTAGATTTGAAAACAGCATTTTTTGGACGCTCACATGAAGCCATATTCGGAGTTGAAACCAGAGGAGCTCTGAAAAGCGCAGTTTTTTTTGCATAACAGCCATTTTACGCATTCAATGCATTCCTACTTGTACATTGCTCCTTACAAATGCACCAGATGCAAACCGATGAAGAGGAAATGCACAGTGAATGATTTTTAGGCTTTTAAAAAAAACTCGAGTTACAACTCTTTCTGCATTACTCGATCTAGCGAACTTGTGAAATGCTACTAATTCTTGTTCTAATAGCTAGGTCAATATGACATATACACTGCGCTATAGCATACAAGCAAAATCTGTCTTTGACATTCTTGCATAGATCTTTGTCTCAAATCCACCGTTGTTCCATCATTATTTAATCAAAGTTTAATAATCATTCCATTATCATCGTGGTTTTGTTTGTAGGTTCCATGTTTTTAAATTAAATAAATTTAAAAATTCACACGCCGCATATTAATAATAATTATATCCTTAAATCTAAAAAAGTTACACGATTTTTTTCCTCTCTCGTTCTCCGGAGTTTTTGTTTTTTTTCTGACGCTTACGCTTTTTTATTTAATTTCCTCTCTGCGTTTTTACCATTTTTTGTATAGTACGCTGAAAATGTAAAACAGTATATAGTTCATAATATACTTTTTCTATTGTAGTAGTACAGTACACAGTAATAAAGTGAATGAGTGTAGTTTTTATGCACATATTTTATCCTTTCTTTCAACTATGAAATTCACATTAATCATACAAGTATCATCATTTATCATATCATCGTATATATAAGTATTATTCTATATCATCATCAAAAAACCTAAAGCCTAACTCAAAAGAGACAAAAATTACTCATAAACGCTTATAAGTATATAAGATTGCAGTTGTTTCAAATCTCATCATCATTATCAATTCTTTTTACAAAGTTCATTTTTTTGTCCGACGACGGCGCAGTACATGATGAGAGACTATTTGAACAACCAGAGAAATACATTGGTTTCATTATCTAAATATTCAAACAAATCTGAGATGAAAAAGAAAAACAATTGATTCATTTTTTCTTCTTAAAGATTTTTCCTTTTCCTCCTCGTAGTCAAACGTAGTGTGTTATATGTGTGTTTGTGTGTGTGAGTGGGATCAGAGAGAGATGATGAAAATGGTGATGGTTCGGTAGCGACACAAAATACACGTTTTTTTCATACTCAGTTACTCCAGTAGTTACTCTCTACTAGTTTGCCCAGTAGGTGTTGTACTGCTGTTGCTTGTTTCCTTTCGGCTGTCCACCGCCTTGCCTACTGACATTGCCACTGTCCTAGAAAAAATTTAATAAAAACACGACTGTTAGTCATACCAAAAACGGAAATGAGACATTAATTTGACTCTAACTATACAACTCGATAGTATCCTAAAAATAACTATATAGATATGAGAAAAACTTTTTAAAAAAGAGACAAACATACAAGACACGCAACATAACACTTTAAACTACGATAAGATGATATGCTTAATGTTTGAAGATTGGATTGAGAGATTATCATCGGAGAGATGGTATAATATTATGACAGTAGGTGTAAAGCTATAAAACTATTTAAATAAAAACGGTACAAGTAAGCAAACAAAGTAGAAAAAAGAAAAGAAATAGAGACTTGATGCATAGGAAGAGTCTGTACTGGTTGCTGTGTCACGTAGATGCCATACGGTGGCATTCCACCACCGCCCAACTGGTTGCCCATTCCCTGTGCTCCAATTGGCGTATAGCCTCCACCCGTGGATGTGCCGTACCCCTGCTTGTCGTAGGACTACAAAAATTTACAAAACATTATTTACAAAATGATCATCCACAAAAGTGAGTGAAATATGTAACTTTTCGAAGCTGAACTCGCTTATCAAGTAATCGTATTTACGTACATTCATCTTGTTCATGTGTCCTCCTTTGGCATAGATGGACGAATTTATCTCAGTCGGTTGGGAGACCCCCGGCGTCGTTCCTCCAGTCCCTCCCTTCACAGCATTAGCGTTTGACCCACCGCTGTAGGAATTTTTACCGACGAAATCACTGTTGGGTCCACTCTGACTCCCGTCATACGTCGTGTATGAAGCCCCAGAGTACACGCTCTTGTTTTGATACTGATGATTTGATGCAGGGGCATGCGGAGCCCCGGACGCGTTAGTGCCAGCCGCCAACGGGGCCGTCTGGTACATGTGATGTGGAGGAGCAGCAGCGTACGGGAAGGGTGTCCCGTGCACCATTGCGTTATTTCCTAGGAAATAGTACCCCGGCACCGGAGGGTTGTACATTGCCTGCTGTGTATTCCCTCCTGCGAGATTCGAAGGCACAGGCGAAGCTGTTGAGCTGTCCGATCGCTGAAACCGTCCATCAGCTGCTGTTGAGTACGCCTGAATAGCTGCTCCATCATTCCGCCCTGAAACTCCCGAAGGAACTCCTGTTCCTTTTTTTAAAAAAAAGTAAAAAATGCACATTCTTATGAAACTGGCAACACTACAAACTTCAAACTGTAATGTTCAATAATTGAACTTACCAAAGCCAGTGGCACTAGCGTCATAATAACCGGGAATATGATGTGGAATCCTAGAGACGAACTGAACGGAATTCTCGTCAAAACTGTACATTGGCGCTTGCACGCTGTAAAAGGCAGGAACGGTCCCAGCTTGCCCTAAAATGTACCCTAAACATTTTAAAAAAATAAAAGGGTTAATTTAGTAGTGAAAGAATATACTATACATTTTAAAATGTCCTTCTTAATAATTATTTATAGCTAACCTTGAGGCTGCATCATCATCCCTGGCGGAATACCTCCCATTTTCGAAGTCGCCGTGTTGTTCGCCATCGAGTTGGTCGCCATCTTCGTACTGCTGGAAGTTGCGGTGATTACTGTCAGAAATTGCAAACAATAAAAAAGATAATAAGTTGTCATTCGTTTTCTGTTTGGCAATTATTCAAGCCATTGTTGTAAAAAATCCGTTGTTGTTCCTTACCGGATGAGCCAGGCTGAACACTAGAAGTCAACTGAGCGGAAGCAGTCGAGGCAGTCACATTTAAGCTGGAGTCATTTCCATCCTTGACACTTCCAGAACTGACATTCGACATGTTCGACATTTTTGAACCACCGTACGATCCGTACTGACTCGATCCCGTGGAATTTGTAGCGTAACCAGTCGAATTCGTGCTACTCGAGTTAGCACTGTGATGATAATTACTTGGAGGCGGGGCCCCCGTATTTCCGTACGCTGCGTTCGGACTCTGTTGCACCTGCGTTTGACTAACGTTGCCAGCCATGGGCGTTGACGGCTGTCCTTGAGGCTGACCGCCGCTGGAAACGACGGAGGGTTGGGCACCGTACGCCATGGAATTCATTGCATGATAACCACCACCGGGTTGACCACCTCCCACTTGCGTAGGGAGCGTGGGTTGACCACCATATGTTGACGGGGGAACCCCACCAGCAGCCGAATTACTATAACTCCCGCCACCACCAGGCGGAGCAGACGCAGGGAAGCCAGGCGCCGCTGGAAAGCCTGGAGCCCCTTTCCCGTATGAGACAAACGCCGAACCGGTAGCTGACCCGGTGTTGACTGCTGCCCCGTACGAGCTTGGTCCGCTTGACTGATTTTTTGGCTGACTTTGGTTGAGAGAGGTCATTGAATGAGAGTCCATACTCGGTGACGAATTGCTCGCCGACAATGCGCCCGCCTTGGCATCACTCAGCGGGCCACTCTGCGGCGGTTGACCTTGAGAAGTCCTCTGGTTTTGGAATGGCGATGAGTCTGTCACAGACGAGCCTGGTTTCAAGCCTTGAACTACTACAGAGTCCTTATCCGCCACCGAGGCACCTGGGAAAGTGTCCATCTTTGAGGACGCCGAACCATAGAGCAGACCCTCTGCACCGGACTTGCCCCCGTGCATCACCGAGTTGAAAGTGACATTATTACAAACATTTTAAATTGACAATTTTAGCTGTTGTAGTGAAACAAAGGTGATTGAAAATTGTATTTTTAAATAACAATAAGAATAATTAGGTATTAACCTTTGATGGTGGACCGCGCGGTCTCTGAACCTTTTGTCGTTGAGGTAAAGCTTGATTCGACAGTCCGACTTGACCGGTATTGGTGTAGCCTCCGGACTGCAACGAGGCGAGCAAGTTTGCTCCCGGATTACTGCTCACTGCTGTGGAAGTGTTGGAGTTTGCAGTCGGCTTTTGTAGGAGCAGGCTGATGTCAATGCTCTGGCCAGGTACAACAGCTGAGCTTCCACCTCCTCCTCCACCACCACCAGATCCGACACCAGCGAGTCCGGCGACAACACTGCTCATTGTCACACCACCTCCGGCCGAACCTCCCGTCACGACAACACCACCACTATCCCCTTGATTTGCACTAATTTTGTTGAGGAGTTCTGAAGCACTTGCACCTCCACTGGAATTGTTGAGATGATTTGAGGACGGTGGTGGTGGTTGTGATCCACCGCTGCCCACATTTGTCGCATCAGTCAGTGGGGCAGCCACTCCGCCGCCGGGTGCAGTCTGAGATGGGGTAAATACTTTCGTGTCTGCCAATGAGCCGGTGTACTCTTCATTGTCCCAGTCTTCGGTTGGCGGGAACTCGTCCCAGTTGTCAACCTTTAGCGGAGCAGCGTCAGGAGCTGCCTCTGCTTGACTGTTTTCCCACACGTCGATCGGGTTGTAGTCATCCCTTCCCCGAGTTCGACTCGAGAACATGCGACCACCTCCTCCAGCGCCGCCTCTACCACGGCCAGGCCCTCCCCGTCCTCCTCTGCCTAGACCGTTAGTAGATCTCCCTCCGAAACCACCTCCACGAGATCCACTGGATTCCTCATTTTCCTTGCCACTATCAGACCGGCCACCCCTTCCTCCACCACGACCTCCACGACGAAGTCCGCCGCCGCCGCCTCGACCTCCTCTATCACCTCTGCGCATATCAGTCTGACCGTCGCCACCCAATTCTCCTTCTTTTCTGTCAGGCTTGTCCCGATCTCGCTTCTCTGCTCGATCACCGCCAGCTCGATCTGAATCTTTGCCGACCCCCTTCATCTTTAATAAAAAATTTGGAAATTGATCAAGCCATGAGTATTATTAATATAATATATTTAATGTCTTTTAATAATAATCAAGGTGCTTACATCTTTAGCTGCAGTATTATCTGCCTTTTGTGCTGACTTTTGCTTCCGTTTCTTTCCAGCCTGAGCCCATTCCGCCTCAAGAGACTGACCTCCGCCTTCAGTGAGTAATGTAATAGCCTGTTCTATATCATACTCCCTACTGTGAAGGGCCATTGAAGCCTGGTCCTCCGTAGTTCGGGCCACCTCCATCACCTGACGGATTTTCTTTTGGAGGTCTGGATCCTCTGCACACGGCGAAAAAAAAGTTTAGAATTTGGACACTTTGCTTTATATTTTGTGAGTAAATGTACTTTACTATTATCGTATTTTTGTAATAAACACATAATTTTGTTACCTGCACGGTGTGTGTCCATGATCTTTGCAATCTGAATTTGTTCGGCTGTCGGCTGGATCTTGGGGTTGAGATCGATTTTCTCTGGTTTTGATGATGAGTCTGATTTATTCATGGATTTACCTCCACCACCTCCTTTCGCACTGGAGGCGTTGTTCATTTTGTTGTTTGTGCCTCCTTTGTTACTGGAGGCCCCTCCTTTTGAGGAGGGTCCTTTTGTCGCACCGGAACTCATCTCTCTCTCCTTGACACAGGGTTGTAACTCACACGATGATGATTATGATTAGCTAAGTTTAGTCTGGAAATATTGAAGCGATGCTCAAAAAACAGCTACACCTATGTACAACTGGTATGTACAAATACTAAAATTATCTGCAAAAACACAAAACAAACCACAATCAACCCCACATCAATAACCAAATATTGCATTTACCTAATCATGAATTTCCTTTTGTAGTAAAGTAATGAATACCAAATGAATACCTTCCTACAAATTCAAAAATTTCCCTTGATTGTAAATGTCACAAAAAAAAATCTTCCTACAAAACCCTCACATACAACCTAATCTTGCCCTTCTTTACCAACCCCAATGACAAAACAAACCATTACCAAAAAAGCACTCTCTCCACGTCCGATTACGACGCAATTAAACAACATATGACTCCCTCTAAACTGATGACTGAGCATTTAAGACTAGTACGAGTGCAAGTCATAAATACAAAAGATAATAAAAAGGATTTAATCTCTTTACAGTACAATCACCTCGCACACGGACGTGACAATATAATCGTTGTGCTTCTCACTCGCTTCATCTAATCAAAACTCAAACTATCTCTTTTACTCCCTTCTCTAATTAATTCTAGTCCAAAGAAAACTCGGCGAAATACGCCTATCAACAAATGACTCACTTCTTAACCACAAGACAAAACGTACAAATTATCAAATTACTCATCCGCTCTGCTGACAAAGACGAAATTACTCCTGTCTGTCTCCCACATCCAAAACAGCAACCGATAATATTCTGCCTCAAAATTAGCAAATTCTTGTAACATCTCCAAATACCCTTTTCCCGAACATAAACAACTAAATGTCATCCAAATTGTACATTCCTACCAATCTTTCCCTACCGCAAAATCCCATTTAATGTGAACGTCGGTTTTTTTCCCTAACCAAATTTCAAACTTGTTTCTCCACCATTATTATTATTATTGACAGCAATTATATTACCTCAAGTTCAAGGTGACCTAGAGAAGTTAAAAAACGCTAGAAAAACTTGCTATCCTATTCTTACTCTTACAATATATATTTTTAAGCAGTGAAACAAACGCCATAAAAATAGGTAGAGAAAAAAAAGGCGACGAATTGTTACGTACCTTGGGAACTGCGCTCTCACACACACAAGAGGACACACAAAAGATGTGAAGTTGAATGAAAGCGAACTTGGCTCAGCTCAAATTCATCATCATCATCATGATCGCCATATCTCGTCAATTCACAGTTGAGTTCCGCTCAGAAAAGAAGAGTCACTCACACTTTAAAAAGCTTTGTGTGCAACTCTGTATCGTGTTCGAGTCATCACAATTCTCATCAATGTTCTCGAAATGTGCAAGAGGAGTCTTTACCTAGAAAAAACCCGTACATATTGTGGGATACGAGAGAGGCAACGTAAAATGTGTAATCCCGTACGTTTCTCATGTAAAAACAGTCTGAAATATGCAGCCGACTATTACGTGCTCAGGAATAGAGGGCAAAAAACGTACTTTTTTAGCATAAGGGCATATTATTACGAAAGGTAATACAGTCCGCCACCACACCGTCGACGGCGACGAGGTCCGCAAAACAGAAAAAAACAAGACGTCTGTGTTTGTTGCGAGAGGAAAATTCAAGGAAAAAGGACGAGTAGTAGGAGAGATGAGATGATATTTCTCTGAAAGAGAGAAGTGTAGTTTTGTGTAATTGTGTAAAAGCATAAAAAGCCTCCAATCCGAACGTAAGCAACAACAGGAGAGAACGCGAGAGTGAGCAAGTGTCTCGCACAAAAGACACACCACGACGGAGGGCTAATAAAACTAGAATGCAATCCACTTTGTGTATCGGATCCTTATCCTCGCTTTTTTGTAGCGAAAAAAAAAGTTTGTTTGTGGAGTTGGATTTATGGAGTTTTTTATGTATGGAGTTTCATACGGCTTAATTGGAGACACCAGGAGGAGCGTCCATGAATTGGGGGAGAGTTGAGGTGGGGGATTGTTTGGATGATTTTAGGAGATGAGAAAGGGGTGATGGAAGACCAAAGGGGTGGAGATGTGAAGGGGGATGGGGTGAGTTCAGGGGATGAATGAATGACCGCTGGACACGAGGGTTTGGTGAAAGGACTCTGGGGAGAGCAAGGACGGGATTGTTGGATGTTTCCAGGATGTTGACGGCAGATGATGACTGTGTGGAGGTGAAAGAAGAAGACGCTCTGTTGGGAATTGAGACTATGTATTGAGAGGTTCACGATTTGCGTCTCAATGACACGAGACAGACGGTGTGCGATCGGAGTGGAGGTGGAATTGTAATGTGCGGCTTTTGAGGATCGGAGTATCTCTTTGTTGTTGCTGGACACGCACACCATGTAATTACGTGCAGTTGCAGTAAGATTGCACATTTTAGGACTTGTGGATGTATCCTACAACTTTCAACTCGTGTGTGTGCATGAGTGAAAGGGTGAAGTGTATCATTCTTTTCCCTACCGGTAGTTACCGTAGAAAGTATGCATGCATTGAACTTTGAAGTGAGGAGATTAAAAAAGTTTTTGAGGACTGGAAGTTACATACAAGTAATTTGCGACTGGTATACTACGAACGAGGGAACAGGCAAAGACATGCCAATCTCGTAAAAAGCGATGCGATGCGACAAAAACAATGACAAGCAATTGGCATTTCTGTATTGATGAAATGTTTTGGTTGATAAGTTTGAATTTTTTGATTGCTTCGCACAAGCATTTAATTGAACGGAACGGGGTCCTGTTACTGTTTTGATGAATGACTCATTTTAGTCATTTTGTTGAGACTGAACAGTTCAGCTTTCCATAAAATTTCATAATGTTACATATATACGACCTATTATTGCCCTTCTCCGCACCAATCCTC
>JAHZMW010002557.1:0-17356 GCA_027743745.1 Alloscopus bannaensis
GGGAATTATCCTCCTGGGAAATGGTTCCTGGAAAATGACCTGCTACCATACGGACTGCACACAGTCGTGAATGATCTCTCTCTAGAGCTTTCTTCAAAGCAGTGCTGAATGAAAGACTCATCTCATTTCCTGGTTGGCACAGTTCCCTCTGTCCCTCACTTATCATCCAATCCAGTCAACGATAGTATTAAGTTGGTTGTGTTTGTGTAGGTGGATATCATGACGAAAGGCTTTTCGCATTCCTACACACTGGCATAACTCACATGTGCATGTCTGACATTACAGTGTCATTATGTAAGTGGATTGTGTAGCTTTGCGTAAAAGCTATTAGAATAATACCTCTCTGGTTTTAGCGACTTGCGAGGCGGATGCATCTCTTCGAGTCTGGATGACGGAGAAGAATTTATGACAGTTTCCTTCCCCCTTGGGTTATATAATCTTAAGAGTGCTTGTAACTCGACAACATTCCGTAGAGGTACCTGATACACGACCCTTTCAGAGTGGAATGGAGTGGAGCATAATAATACTTGTTGTGTATCTATGCATAATAATATCTGGTTGGGACGGAATAATAATTTTATGTCGACGATGTTTAGGAGAGAACAATGGATTATGGATTCCTACGATTTTATGAGCAGATCTCTTGTACCGAGAAAACAACAAGTTTGGTTGTACTCATTTCGACATGTGCATCATCTTTTGCGCAAAACATTGGTTCGCTGAATGATCCTGACATTCTGACATACTCATCATGATAATACTTTGAGAATTTGCAAATGGACTAGGGTTAAACTACTTTGCCCTTTTTCTACTATTGCTGTATGGCATCTCTTTGTCTTTTGTGGTGCCGTAGGTAAATGCGCTGAGACTCGGTGTTGCCGAGTATCGATTTACACTAAAAGCAAAGGCAATTTGTACTAAACGGTACGTAGTTGTTTGCAATTCTAGTCTTATATTGTGACGTGACCCCATCAGTGCATGCTTGTCATGGCCATAACGCATTGGTGTAAAAGAGAGCAGTTCTGGATAACGATTGTCGGTACAGAGTCCCATGTTTGGGTGTCGGGGAGTGTAATCGGAAATGAAACTCACGTAACTACGTAAATTAACTTTTGCGAAGGATTATCTCGCTTCCCCCAACTCATGTCTTCCATGAAGGAATTATGAGAATCCGACCTCATTTTTAAATACATTAGAAAAGTTTGCGTTAGTGTTGCTCTTACAACAACTTCCAAGCTCCAACCAAGCGGATGTACGCCTTGTGGGAAGCACATATTGAGTAATGGGAGAGAGAAGCGGTGGTGTGCTGGAACATGGAATTTACGATTAGTGTACACAACGATGAACACGAGCGGCTCACCTTTTTGTCTTTTGCATGATTGATTCTTTGTAGTTTATTTTACAAACCTGGAGAGTGGGCGCACTTAAAGTTCTTGTGAATGGTGTTTGGAGATTTAAGTAAGAGTTAAGCCTTTTCCATGAGACGCCCAGATACACAATTTATTGGTTTGTGAAATTCCTAGAGGCTACTTTTGGCCATAACACGTCTAGCTGTCGTAGGTAATTTGAAAAAACGAAACTTTGGAAAGGACTGAAGTACTGAAGATCTCGAATTCGACTCGAAAATTACAATTTTCAGGTTCATAATTACTTGTTATTGCCACTTTTATTTTTTAATTGCCACTAAATTTCATTTACTCTCATATTTCTCGACTTTTCAACTATCATGCATCATCGCTTATTTTAGCCGTGTGTAGTTTTTCTGTTTTCGGTGAAACATGGGCTGTTATTAGTAGGATGAAGTTAAACAAGTGGGTGTGCAATACACGACGACGCTGATATTGCCAAAGATTTCTAGTTTCTGCTTTTGTTTTTAATTCAACGAGGAAGCATTTCTGAGTAAAGTTTCGAAATCTAATATAGTTTTAGACTTTGAGTCAGATTCAGGTATAACAACCCCTTTCATAATTTAATTTAGAAAGTATGAAAAGTCTGGTACAAAAGGAGGAGAATGATAAATACCTGGAAGAATTTTAATGAATTTTGAGTTTTCTAGTCGACATGATTTGCATTGGCTTGGGTAGTGATGCCTATATCAGTCGCTCCGACCTCATGAAGTTAGATGTCAGCGATCATGATGCTTGTCGCGCCCACGTGTCTCGCGTTTAAACGCGTTTGACGTTTTCTTAGAAGCTCACAAACACTTTAATATAATAAATGTGGAGACTTAGAAATGACAGCAACCTGCTGATCTCGTTGCGAAACTTTTGTAAATAGTTAGGAAATTCAATGAAATTCTATGGCAGATAGAAATAGCAATGACTTGCTGTAGAGTGTGTATCAGAAAAGCGTCAAGTTACGTGGCAAACAGAAATCTCGTCATTTATGTCTAAACCTGAATAATTCATAATGACGAACCTCATAATAAAGTGTTCAAGTCTGATGAAAGCAAATGTATGGAAAACACAGGGATATGCGTAATTAATAGTTGTAACTTACAACTTGTAAGAAACTTTTGATATTAAACATCCGACGAGCTTGCTACAACGTAATTACTAATTCTTTACAACTTAAATTAAACCAGCAGTTTTATTCTAGAGAAGTGAAAAAGGCAGCCTTCATTTATAAACGCTTTTGATCGGCCGATTGGCAATAAACTAACAAACAGTTGAAAACCGTACCGTTAAAGAGGCAGTACAAGACTTTCAGAATTCATCAGGCAACATTTGTGTTTCATTAGGTTCCATCTACTTATCTATAGACTGAATAAACGCCAAATAATGTTAGGAAGAGAATATTGTTTGTTTTATCGATTATTCTCAAATTCGGGATGCAATCATCATTGTAGCATGCTCACTGTATCATACCGAGGCTCCACTAACCAATATTCCTCATTTAGTGGTAAATGATACTTTAGGCCTTGAAAATTTAAGCAGAGTGTTGCTTTTTGGTTCAACACAAGACATGATTCATGAATTGTAGTTCAATGCATGTCACAGGTTACAGTTACGATCGTCGCAAACTATTTCTGCTGACAAGAACTTCTTCTCGCAGACAATTTCTATTACTCGCAAGTTTAGTCGCAATCTCGCTCCTTGTACAATTCATCGATGAGCGACTCTCATGGAATGTGCACACATACAATTACAACATGTTCAATGCAAATGAAGATTGGCAGAGTGTCTCCCACCAGCTATTTGAACCATTCAATTGAGCCGTAGCAAGTCGTATAAAGTTTATTCTACAAGATGAGTCTAAAAGGAAACTTCCTTTTTGTCATTTTGCTTTCATGTTTTTTTCTCTGCTCACAATGGTGAAAAAACAAGGAGCCCCTACCGGGCTCACTAATTGGAATGTATGGCCTCTTTTCACAAAGTTTTGTGCATAATGCTTTTGAGTAAAGATCAAAGGTCACACTCTGCGACCCTGTGTACCAAATTAAATTAAGTTAGTCCGAAAACTCGCTCACTCTCTTCGCACCACTCCACTCTCGGCAGTTCACCTAATAACTCGAGCTGGTGAGAAAATATACACATACGTTCGCAACGTTTGTCTTGATTAATAGAAGAGCCATTGGAGACGCTTCACTGCTTCAACTTTCTTGATGCATTTTTCCTTTGAGTCTGGCTCTGAAAATACAAAAAAATGTATTCGGGCTCATTCGATGTACGTTTTTCATCTTCTGGCCATCAGGAACATTAGGGCATTTCAAGTAAATACGGCTGTGTCTCTCAGCATGTTCTAAAAGAATGCGATATGATATCAGAGGAATGTTTTCGCATCCTTGTAAAAACAAATTCCTCTCTGATACTACACGACACGCCAAGTATTTTCTAAGCGGGCTTAATATGCATTACGTGAATACTTTAGAAGTGACACGTGCGCCGGAGATCCCGGGACGGTACCATATTGCTGGAAGAAATACTTGTAGAGTTGAACAATGTATGGTCAACGTCACAACGGTCAGCTACATATGAGCATTATGATTATGGTGGAATTATTCTATTTTTTCAACGTTTTGATGGTGACAGATAACAATCCAAAGGCATTAATTCCTTTCGCCTCTCACAACAGCACAAAGTCCTCATTATCATACGTGGTACTGTGAGTCTGGCAAGTGACTGTAATGCGTACCCCACCCCTTGTTGAATCGTGTATGGCTGTAGTGAGCATGTTGCATGATATGTGATGATGAGTAACAAACATTTCACCTCAAAGACACGGCTTTTCCTTGTTATGAATTCACCAAGTGGAGTCTCCAGGGGGTTCTCTCTTCTTTCAGGATGTAATCAAAAATGCACCACCACCAACCACCATAGAGGAGCCCACACCACATAAAAGCCTGGTGTTGTTAAACTCTTTACTCTTGTGGGCTGTGTGCTTTACTACAGCACATTTACAAAGGATCCTGAGTATCTGCTTTTTGTGTGAAAGGCGGGTGTATACATTTTGGTTAGAATGGGTGAAATTGTCGGCTGCCATAATAGAGTGGAAAAAAAGGATAAAGGTGGAATGTGACAGGGCATTAATTATTTCTTACCTTATAAATGAATGTGTACAAGAGTGCAAAGAGAAAAAGAGAAATATTAAATATTACGGGACATGCTAGAGTGTTTACCTGGAGTTGTTTGCTTGTGAGCTTAAACTGTGTACACTTCCTCATCCTCGTGAAGGTAATGTCCTCCATTTATGCTGTATTTCGTATAATATGATTTCTGCGAGAAAAAGGATGGTTTCCCATGCACACGTGATGAACACCATTACTCAGAGTTTTAGTTTGGTTTCGGCTATAGCTTAAATCTTGTATAAAAACAAATACAATTCTAGATTACTAATATTCCAAACTCATTCGTCAATGCATTAATAATGCTTTCCCTTGTCTCATTCAGTGCAACTTGAAAGAATGACAGTGTAGTAGAGTGTTGAAGAGGTTTCCCTGTTTGTTTTCCAGACTATCAGAAGAAGCTCGTCTAAATGTTTCGTGTTCATTACTGAAGGTGTGCAGGCTTTTGATTTTAATTAGTGGGTGCCCACAATTGTGGTTAGCGAAACGGAGAGACAATTACGAGTGCCGGTGGGGTACGGTAGAAACAAAGTATGAGTTGTACCTGTATTATTATGACTTTCCCCGATGATTCGAAATCAGCAAGCGCAATCGTATAATATGTTGTTGTGGTCGAGTTATAATAGGTACATAAAATTGCTGCAATTACATAAAATGATTAAAGATGTGCGAAAGTTATCTGAAACGAACACTGGGAAATATGAAGTTTATCAGTGTTATCCAAGTTAATACAACGTTCAGTCACTCAGTCGGCTGAGATTTCGCGTGGGAATCACCTTTTACTGTCACATCAATTCATTATGGTCATATTGCCGATTTCGTAACGTATATTGTTTGGAGTGACGCCAGCCGTGGTTGGCTCTGTATCCGTGTGGAGCATCTGTATATCCATTAGTAATAGATGATATAAGGAAAATTGAGCATGAACGCGAGAGCTCATATTTCCGCCTACCTCAAGGCAAGGGTTGAATAAGAGAGAAAGGATTCCGTTTCGTCGTACTTTATTGGTTTTCTCATTTTTTCATCAGAGATACAGAGACACTCACTCTATTATGACATTTGGCTCTCTCATCGCTAACACAAAATATTTTTGGGATTGTTTATTGTTTTTCCCTTTCGCTCATCAAATCATGAAGAAATTGATGCGTAATAGAGAGCGTCTCCCTTCTCTCGTTTTTAGCTATTCTCGACCTTGGGAAACCCCTCTAGGGAATTTTTGGAACGGGTCCTGACATTATTATGTGTTTAACTATTGTTTTAATAACAATGAAGGTACATCTTTATCGCGTCCGGAAATTACTAGAATTTTTTTGACAGTTGTGACACGCAGTAATGGGAATTCCTACCTCGAGACCATTTAGTATTTAGTTAATACAACGTGAGGAATTCCGAGATGCCAACGACCGTGTGTCTAGAAGATAATTAAATGTCTTCAGCGATGCTTCTTATATTGATCCAGTGTATTTATCACAATTGTTCGTGGAGACCCAGAACCGTCACTCTTCGTTGACAGAGAAGGAAACAGGGGGACAAAGTGGCTTTATAAGATCAGGTTTGAGTCAGAGTGAAATTGGAACGTGACACGCCACAGGGTGCTTTTCCTAAACCCTAAAATATTTTTCCCTTCTCGTAATTCGATTTTCTGTCAACTTTCATGCTTACACAGAGAATACGAGAAAGAAACATCAGCGTTTCTCATCCGCTTATTTTACCTGTGCCTATTCCAAATTCCAACTTTCTCTGTGTCACTCTGTCCCTCCTAAATCCAGCCTTGTACCAAATCCCAGAATTGTAGCAAACCGGCTTTCCCTTTGATTACATAAAAAACAAATAAATGTCACATAGCGAGTGACACCATTGTTTTACTTTTATATAAGTTTGTTGTTCTTTGATGGTTTTGTGTGCAAGAGATATAAACGAACGTAACGTATTTTTCTTTGAATTTGAAAGCATAAATTTTTAACTAATTCCAGCAACCGTTCGTTCTCCTGCCACGAACTTTGGATTTATTTCAATTAGTTTTGCAAAAAATGACGTTTGCTAGGCAAACATTTGCAAAATTTTGTGATTTTTATTCCACTTTCGTTGCAATCAAGTTGGAAGAGCGCGTCAACTGTACAGAGCCTTCTTATCCTTATGTAAATACCATTGCCTCATAATGTCTTTCTCTAATCTGGTGGGCTGCCTTCAGGCAGGAAATGAAAGACTCGGCTTGGGAAATAAATTGGAGATTGGGAACACGACGCTTTAATGTGGTTTTACCGTTTGAACGAATGGTTCGAAAGAGGATTTTCCGCTCCAACCTAAAAGTACTTCTCATTTTCCTGTGAGAAACGGAAAAGTACGACGCATTCCCGTATTATCTTTCACGTGCTTTTACTCGAATTTTTTATACCCTACTCTTCATTCTCTAGTGTGTACTCACAACTTAAAGTGTAATCATCCGCAGATGCCGATGGAGAGAAATTGCACACGCTTTTTACTATTGACTGTTCGTCAGATGTCTGATATCTCAGGGTTTCTGTATATGTACGTATCGCTTCTTCCTCCTTCCTACCTTATCCTCTGGCGTAAATTGTAACTCGTAATAAAGGATACAACATTCATGTGAAAATGTGGGGAAAGTGCTTCGTGAATTTTGAAAGAACACGACCGACGGAGAAGCTAAAAATTGTTGTTTAGCGAATATCTCTACGTGAGCCAGAACGCGCAAATGTTCCAGGAATTCGTAAAAGGGTATAGGTAGATGATGAGGCATCAATGTTTTCTTCCTGGCTCTTACTTTCACAGAGATTTCCTCTCGTTTTGAAGAAGAAAGTAGAAAAAAAGTCCTTGCATACCTCCACCTCATGCCGAGTGGAACACACAGGGACTTTGATGAAAAATGTACTTGTCTTGTAAACGACTGCGTGTGGGACTGATATGATGATTCTTTGCAAATATGCTTTCACCGTAAGGAACAACATATTGTTGTGATGGGTATATACATATTATGCTTTCCATTCCTTGCCATTTTGCCAAAAACGAAGGTAAGGAAAACATCCCTGTTGGTTGAAGAAGCGAAAAAATCCCACGATTCTATGCCTGCAGGTATCGATCTGTTCCTTCCGCTGGTTTTCTTCTTGCCAAAAGCAGAGAGCTTTAGTCGAATCTAGAAGAATATTCGTCGTTAGAGACGCGTAGTAGCTACCGGTTGTGTGTGGTATGTTGGTACATACTTTTGGTATCACCTTCAAGTTACCTCGCACTCCAGCTTTGCATTCACTTTCATCTTCTCATATTGCCCGCATGATGTCGAATTCATATCGGAGTGAAAGGTGTGTTTAAGACTTTCATCGTTGAGTGACGAGTTGGCGGAACAAAGGCCTTATAATCTCCGTGTATGTATGTATGAGGAAAAAGAAACGAAGCTATGCAGTCCTTGAATAGGTTTTATATTGCTTGTTATGTTTGATTCTTGATAAAGGGAGCACGGATAAAGGGAATATGGCAAGAAATAAAAGGGAGATAACTTTTTTGTTGGTGTATGCACCGCATATACAATACCCATTCCTTTTCATACGCCCACACACGACGTCAGTCTGACTTTGACTCTTTAAGCAGGGTATCAGAGATCCTATTCTGCTAATGAGATTGAAAGGTCGGCCATCAGACTCGTGAGGGAATAATTACAATAACAAAACGTCAAAGTCGAAGGCAGCTGTGTGGTGATCATGTTCTTGGCAATATTGGTTTTTCCACCTTCATCTCTCAAGGATTAGACCAAGAATTTGGATGTGACGTTCTCTGTGATCTTGTGAGCTAGTTATCGCTGCCTTGCCGGATTATTGACTCGGTGCTTTAATTACAGAGATTGTGTGCTTTCCAGTAGGTATAGCACACAACGTCATGTACATTGTGCATACATTTAGTAATCATCACCTTCTCTTCTACATGACTAATGAAGTAACAAGTTAGAGGCTGTGGAGGTGTGTGCTCTTGCACTTGTTATTGAACTGTTGAGACTAGACTAGGTTTTGGGTATTCGGTAAAGGTATACACGACCTCTAAATCGTAGACATATTTAGAGCCTTCAACTTAAGCAAGCTCATACAAATTGCCAGTATTATGTCTTCACAGTTTCTAGTAGGATTACATAAGCAGAGACAGACTTAGCAATGGGACATGGCAATTGTCCCATTGCCATGTGCCGTTTGATGATGCGACATGGGCACATGCAAATAGGCAAATTGAACTACGGCTCATAGTTCAATTTCTGTGAATCATATAAATTAAGACATGTGTGGCATTGAATTGTTATTTGTTAGTCAGTTCAGGGTTAAGGTTTTGCTGTGAATTACAAATCCAGATGTGAAGTTGAAAAACTGCTGTTTTCATTTTCATTTTAATAAGTTCCTTGTTGAAAGGATATGTTTGGTAACACTGTCGGTAGTAAAAAAAGGAGTTGCGAAGACAGTTTCTCGGCAAGAGACGGACTACGGCATTTCGGCACTGTAGAGAGAATTATGGAACCGGATGCTCTGATGTGAAGGCTGTCATAAATATACATGGGAAGCGGAGAGAGCCACAGTTTGATGATTAGATTAACACTTCTGTTCATATGTGCTCTTCTCCATCAGACATGGAGATTTGGAGAATGGTGATATGTTTCTGAAGCTTGTACAAATGAACTACTGAGCTGAGTGGATCAGATCACTAGAAAATTTGAGAAAGAGAGACAGACATTAATGAAATGACTTGGTTCCGGGCGTAAACGTCACAAACAATTCTGTACACAAGCTAATAGCAGAGAAATTGATGTGTTGATGTCATGTTAAAATCATAATCGTATCACTTTTCTGCTACAGGTATACTCTAACCTAACAATTTTGGAGTTGCTCTACTTCCATTTAGCTGACGGGTAGCATGGGTTTTATATATTTGAAATTGTACTTTTAGCAGCAAGACAGAGTGAAATCTCGATCGACCACGTGCTGAAAGCACAATTTAACTTTAAGAAATTGCTAATTGAAGCAGTATTTATGCACTACTCTTTTTTGTTCTGGAGGATTAGTTTATACAATTTTTAGATTATATGTTGGAAACTGGGATTGGTTTAAATTACAGTAGAGTACCAAAGAGAATCGACAACTAGAACTGAAACTTATGTCGACGAAAATAATACGTAATGTATCTGCACGGCAGCACTCACTTTCTCAACCAGCTCAACAGTAAATTGCTTGGAAAAGGCTGAACATGCTCAGTGAATTGGAGTCGTTCCCTCTTCATTCAGTTGAATTGGTTGTAACGAGTTGCTGCTAAATTGAAGTCGACATTTCGACATGACGACTTTTTATCGACAATCTGAGCGCTAACTTTCACTTCACCATTGAGAAACCAATAGATTTCAGGTTTCAGTGGGTGAACGTGCTGTGGTGAAGCAGTATGTTGTGATCTCTATTTACAACTCTTTTACATAGCTTCTTTAAGTATGGATTTTATCTCCCTTCCAATTTTCAACAAATGCACAACCGTTTTGAACGCGGTATAAGAAAAAGCCAAATCTTAGCGGAAAAAAGTGCTCAACAAACCGATGTGGCTTTGACTCGACTGTATGAGAACACATTTGTGCAGTTTCAGCGCAACCAGTCCTGAATCTGAAATCAGGGAGTTCCGGCTGAAAACTGAGAAATTTAACGATCCCAGAGTAAAGAGTTTGTAAACAACATTGCCCAACGATTTTTGGAAACAAACAGTTGTTTGGTTAGCAGTTGACTGTGGGTTTCATTTCATGCGTACGTAAATCATTCCAGCTCACTGGATAGGGTAACATTTTATGTACCTGACTATCTACTCAAAAATATATGCACAGAAATCCACACAGAAAGATTGAAGAATAACAGCTCACTACTGTCTGGTATGGGCAATGGTAGCGACCCATTTTGACAGTAATCCACAATCAGGTTCATGTCCAGGGCTTAAAGGGATTCATTCTCTACAAGAGAAAGCAATTTCTTGTTTTTCACATAAGACATTACTATTCGATGGCTTTTCTGTGATGGAAGGTACCTATTACACAACTATTCTTTACAACCCACATACACGGAGCATTTCCGGTTAAAATCCTGCCCTTCTCCGGGCACCGCAGCCAAGTAAAATGTGTTCCATGTACAGACCCAAAGAAAAGCGCATTTAGGCCTGGAAATTAGTCGCAAAGAGAAAAACGCGACATACAGATCCAATGATGATGTGAGCGGTAATGTTTTTAGCGAAAGTGCAAACACTGACAGACACACTTCTATTGACGACGATGTCTCCCTGCGGGGCTTCGAGTCTTTCGAAACACATTTCGTGGAGACTTACTTGGATGTTGTCGAAAGCGGAGATGTGATAAAGGGAAAGCGGTGAAAGGACATCACTTTATTGTGTAGGCGCCTTTGCTCCTGTAATGATTGAAACTTATTAGGAAAAAGCGAAAGGCCTACAGGAAAGTGGAGTATCACGTGGAGAGCCTCGTGCAGAGTTGGAGGAAATTATATTTCATTTCGTAACGACCTATTTGTTTCCGCCGATTGAAAAAGAGGAGTTCGTGAGGTTTGTGAGACGATAAAGACTCGGAAATTTGGAAATGAATATTTTTGCATGGGTGGGAATGAATGGGATATGGGAAACAGAAAGTCGTAATCTGTGGTGTAACGTAAACCGTGCATTGCGAACTAATTTCTGGAAAGAGACAGGGACCACATTAAGCTTCTTTTGTATTATTGTGAGCCTAAAAAAGCACCCTTAAACTCACTAGTCTCACAGTTCCACGTCTCCATACAAGCATTACGGATCTACGTTTTAACTATAGGAGAATTAGGTGTGATCACTTAGATGAGAAATCGGAATTTACAGATATTCTGAAGAACATGTTTCAATTTCGATTACTTACTCAGAAATTGTTTTGGGTATTTCTATGCATGATTTAGAAAGTGACAGAATATGCACACTCGATGGAAGAGAACACGGTTAGTGAAAGGTGGTGAAAGCAATGCAATTTGACTAACTACAGACGAGTCGAACAGAAACATGAGTCATTCGTATAGGGAGTGACGCTACGCAAACAAATGAAACATGCCCAGCTTGTATTTCAAGTCATTCGGACTTGTACCTGTTGTTTCGATGGTCAAATTTGACAACACATTGTTCTCTCTGTCAGTTCATTTTGTGGAAGTTTGTTTTATTAGTCATCATCCGCACGATGACATTCACATTTCATTCCGTTCAGTATGATATTAGGTATGAGCGATATACACCTGAGCCTCTGCAATTGCAACATTCGCATCGGTTGCCCAGTATATTACGAAGATGCAACAATGATGTACAAACTCGTATTATACATGTTGCTCTGAATTACATCTTACACGGTTGATCTCCGACGGAAATTACGATTCTTGGAACTCTCATCAATCCGAGCATTTGTCTGCCACCATGCATCAGTGTCAGCCGTGTCAGCGAGATAAGGCTTGTACGACAACGAAAGCCTGAGTGAATTCTAAGCTCAAACAAGTTGTCTCCAAAAAACTTATTTGAGAGAAATTCGAACAGTCCTTTCGTTCTTGTTTTCATACGCGTGTAATTCATTGGAGTTGGGGGGACGAGTCCGTCAACGGCGATCGTATATCCTAACTTCTGGCAATAATGAGAAACATTGAAATTCTTCGCTTTCTCCGTTTTCCAACTTGTGAACTTTCTTCAAGGCACGTTATTACGTAAACACTCGCCAAACGCAAACTGCAGACTCCAGAACTTATGAATCTGCCTTTAGGGAAGTTGGGGTGAATTGGAACGTTTGGAGTCTGGAAGTACATTCAAAGACATTTTTCTGTAAATCAGACCTTTCTTCCCAGAGTGAAATATTCTACGTACAGTTTCTATTATGGAGCATTATTGTTTCTGGAGAACAAGTCATAAAGTGCTGTAGGTTGCTTTTTCTTGTGTAACCCATTTAATACAGTCGGTGATTTTTTTTGTTTGATTTTACAGTAAAAGGAATCCTGGAGCAAGGACACCATTGTCGTTATCGTCAACATCATCAAAGCTGGAAAAAGGAAAAGTTTTGCTCTTTCCAGCTAATTTCGTTACTCCACAGTTCTCGGTCCAGCAGATGTGAGGAAAGAAAACAGAACTTTAAACTAAGAGTTTCCAATGGCTTGTTTCTCCATGAATACTCTCTTCCAGAGCACATCAATCAATGGTCAGGGAGGCTGACACAATGTGGAAAAATTCTGGCCGACAAAAAGGAAAAGTTTTGCTCTTTCCAGCTAATTTCGTTACTCCACAGTTCTCGGTCCAGCAGATGTGAGGAAAGAAAACAGAACTTTCATCTCACAACTTCATTTCCGTTCCAGTGTGCGACAAACTAAGAGTTTCCAATGGCTTGTTTCTCCATGAATACTCTCTTCCAGAGCACATCAATCAATGGTCAGGGAGGCTGACACAATGTGGAAAAATTCTGGCCGACTTTCTCCCGTCCTTCCATATGATGATAGTGGCTCAACTTCGAGGAAGTAAGCAATGAAGCGATGTGTTATAGAACGACGCAGCATCACATCATAAAAAGCGGAGAAAATTACGGTTGAATGTGAGCGCAAACACGTAGTTATGTTGGAACCGTATTGCACACACCAGGAAAAGTGGTCAAAAGTGTGGTGAAAGTTGTTCGGCAAGTTATTGCCTAGTTAGTGGGTGGTCGTATATTCTTCCCTTCTGCACACCACGCACTTACACAGACACGTGAAGTCTCAAAAAGCGAGACAGTTAGTTATATTTTGTATATGTGATCCAAATAGAAAGTCTTAAAGAGAAAGCAAAAATGCAGCGGATGGATAGGTTGCGGCGCTCTCTCCGAGAGTCTTTCCGAAGGAAACGTGATGGACCTGAGAGCAGCAAGCCACATCAGTGGCAAGCCGATGAGGAAGCTGTTCGGACGGGAAATTGTAGTTTTCATGTGAAAGTAAGTACATCTCTTCGTTCACCACTCTTTACATTTTTACATGCCACTTTTGGGACTCTTGAGCCGCAGGACGGGGAGAAAGTATGAAAGAGCCGTATAATTTCCTTTTGGAAGCTAAAATATAGGGTTATTCCACTTATTCTCGTACTTGAAAGATGAAGGGGTGTTCCAAGGGATGTTTGCGAGCAATAATACATTTTTTTACTTTTCAATCAAATTGATGGAACTGGTATATAGCGTTGGCTTTGAACCACAGAGTGACAGCGAAGGATGATTTCATTACCGTATTGAATTGGCTCGTGAAAAGAAATTCATGCTACGTCTGTATTTTTATGAATGTTCTTTGAAGATTTTTAAAATTGACAAGATTGAGGAAAATTTGTCATATCACATAGAATATACTTATCAAAGCATTTTATGCGGCAGCTGCTCGTGAAGTTTGCGGATTTGATGAATTCGTAAAAAAAACAGTTATTGTGCTTATATCTGCTACAAACGGAATACATATGAAACATTTTGTTTAAAAAATACTATTTCACAATGGTACAAAGTATTAAAATTGTTTTTTGCAGTATATGGGATGTGTGGAGGTGTTCGAGTCTCGAGGGATGCAAGTCTGCGAAGAGGCGATGAAAGTTTTAAGAGTAAGTTTTCAAGGATATGACGCACTTTTTACTACACTTTGTCCAATTCCAATTAGGGACATTAATTAGCGCAAATTAACTTTTTCCAGCAATCGAGGCGGAGACCGGTGAAGTCCACTTTACACATTTCAGGGGACGGGCTGAGGGTCGTGGAAGATGACACCAAGGTACAAGTAAAACAAATACAAATTATGCACATACAGATCATTGTATCCAATATAATTTTTGCGGACAAAGATTCTTAAAAGGGCACAACTCTCACTTCATAGTAATATGTGAATGTTGCTTTTAGGGACTGATAGTTGACCAAACAATAGAGAAAGTTTCCTTCTGCGCTCCGGATCGAAATCATGAACGAGGATTTTCCTACATTTGTCGAGACGGAACCACGAGAAGGTGGATGTGCCATGGATTTGTTGCCTCCAAAGACTCGGTACGTATGTTATCTATTTAAATGCACATAGAATGTGGTTATCGATCAGTAGTCATTAAAAAAGTGATGTTTTACACACTCAGCACAAAGTCTTTATCGCCACCTCCAAGCGCTGGTCCCATTACTGTGAGTCAAACGGCAGCTGCTACAACAACTACTCCAGGAACGACATCCTCTAATCCTCATGCTATTGAGAGGCCACACGCTCCACCAAAAGTACATACTTAACTTAAACTTAACAAGACTTTTACAAAACTAGTTAGTCATAAAACTATCTATACATTACAACGAAAGCGATTAAATATCCGCTTATGCTACGCACTTTTACTCATGTCTTTTGTTGTTGAAAAGATGCTCGAGAGACAGGGGTCCTTCCGGGGATTTTCGCAACTTGCTAATCGGTCGCCGTTCAAAAGGCAGCTCTCTCTTCGGCTGAATGAATTGCCATCCAACTTGCAAAGAACACAACAGTCCGCTGTCGATATTCTCACTGCGAATAATATCATTCCGACACCAGCCCCGTTTCTGNCTCTCTCTTCGGCTGAATGAATTGCCATCCAACTTGCAAAGAACACAACAGTCCGCTGTCGATATTCTCACTGCGAATAATATCATTCCGACACCAGCCCCGTTTCTGCCTGTGGGTAAGTACATTTTTTGGAGGGATACACTTCCAACGGATTCCGTCTTATCAAAGAGAACAAAAAGTACACTGAATGTAACGTATGAGGGTTTTGTTGCCTTTTCTGTTCCAAGAGTGTGCTGCCTTGTTCTTATATCCTTGGTTTTATGCCAGTTGTTGTACTGTTACGGAAGTTTTGTACTTGACTCTGACTTACGTAACTTTCTCTTTTCTTAATTTACACTTGATTTATGATATAGCTTCAACTGAATTATTTACAGCCACTGCCAGCCCCGCTCCACCACCCAGAACGCAAAGAAGTCGTATACACTCATTGCCTAACAGTTCGCTTGCAGGTAGCATGTCACCGCGTTGATTATTTGATTGACTAATTGTAAATGTTCTTTTTACTTTTCATCTTCTCCTCGAGTGGCTGATGAGTGACTGGAATTACTATTTTTTTTACAATTTACATGTATATTTTCTATTATGGCTAATATATATGTTTTGTGGTGGAACAGTAGGTCCCATTCCCGAGGTTCCTTCGCATGGTGGATCCACGGAGAACACGGTTGTACCTCCGAAGGTAGAAAACAAGGATTTGGTGTCCCAATTGTGTCAACAGGTAACACAAGGTTTATCCATGTTGGCAGCTAACCATGATGACATTAAGGTAATTACTTGCGCGTTTCTTAACAGTCAATGAAGGACATTTTATCAGTGAAATCTGTGAGAAAGCTAATTTCTTCGTTTTTCTGTAGAATGTGTCCAATACGGCGAATTCCTTCCCAACCAAATTCACAAATCCTTGGGACGACGAGGTGGGAGGTGCTCGGACGTCTTCGGCCCTTCCAGTTTTCAACACGGCCCCTTTAGCAAAGGCAAATTCTGTCATATCTTCAGGTTCGCCTACAAAAATCCAGCCAGTCTCGCAGTCCATTAAGTCGGCTTCTACAACCGACACGTGGTTTAACAATCTGACGCAAAGCCACGAGCCGAAAGCACCCCTGCAATCCAAAATTAGTCCAATTAAAGAGAACAACGCTGCATTCACTGGAAAGTCGTCTGTACCCACATCGTCAATCAGTAACTTTACTCATCAGAATATTGACTCTGTGACGAGCACCAACGCTGCCCTTCGCACGACGAATTCTGTGGTCCGAAGTAATAATGCCTCAACAACTCTGGCAACGTCAGGCACCGCCGAGACCCCACCTCTGAATTCCCTTTCAGGTGTGAAATCCTCTGCGTCCTTTTCGCATGCCAAACATACTCCTGCGCCGGCAGCTCCCAACACAAATCCTGGTCAGCCCACACAACTTAGCGGTGGTGTGCCGAGGTCCACATATCGCGGTGCTCCAACCCGATCACAGTCTTTGGGAGCCGATCCTTTCGACGCTACGTGGGCTGAACCACTAGCGAGAACAGGACAGGCACCGACGAACCCTTTCGTTAGACAACAAACATTCCAGGTTTCAATGTAGCCCTCGAAATTGTCGTAATAATTTTGTTTTCAAAAAATGTTGAGCAGAATTCCTGTTGACTTGTTGAGCAGCGATACAAGGAAGGATGTGGTAGTAGTATACACTTTGATAGAAAGCTTTTTCAATACAGAAAAAAAAATCAAGAGAAACATCATTATCATCAATGTAGTATTATTCATAGCCATATTACAAAACGAAAGCACAGCGACATTACTTACATACAATACTGTAGGATAAGAGATTATTCAGCTTTATGCCACCGTACATATTATTGTTATTAACTAAAAGTATGTATCTACGTTTAATTCATGTTTGTTATATTTGATTGTTTAACTAATTTTATGACGACCTAATGGGGGGATAATGGTTTTAATCAGTGCTAGAACATATTATTATATTGACTTGTTTTATATGAAAAGAGATTGTTACTTACTACGAATGAATTGTATCTCTTGTACACGACTTTTTGGTACATACTATATAATTGATAATGCATGAAAACTGTTTCTATCTGTGCAGATCAATCCCATTTTTAACAAGAAGGGCTTGCTTGCAACAGGCCTCACACAAGAAACGAATCAATCATTCTTACAAAACACAAGAAAGCTAAACTATCTTTCAGCTGAACAGGT